>CM059040.1:31920311-32134372 GCA_030279155.1 Forsythia viridissima | reverse complement strand
GAGGCTCTTAAAGATGACATGGTTGGGCCCTGCTATTGGATTACCTGTGCCTGGAGCTTATGTGGATTGCCTCGTAGCTCAGATGTAATAGCTTACATGATGCTATTTCTTTTGACCTTCAAGATCACCCCATAGTAATGCTAAATAGGTTAATAACTATTTCAGAAACAAGCTAATTGACCCTTTTACCAGCATATAAAATAATGTGACGATGATGAGGAATGCTAATTGTCAGTTTTCCATTTATTTGTTATCATTGTAGTTCATTTTAAGAATGTACAAGATAATTAAGGAATTATGAAAGAAAATGAAATTTCATACTTTCTCGGGAAAAAGAGCTCAAATCTATTAAGCACTTTGGATAGTTAAGACTTTCCAGAACCTTCTTAGGACTGCAATGTAATGCCCCGGATTTTCTCAACTCGGATGGTCACTATAATAAATCTTTAAATAATATTAGACGACTCCAAATAGGTTTCCCTTGCCCTTGAATGGTTTTCAAATTTTAACTATTACAGAAAGATAGCAAGCAGGCAAGGGAAAAGAAATTTACTTCTAAATTTTAAGGTTTATACCTATAACGTGATAGATATCGCCACGATTTATTTGACCATCCAAACGAACACCAAATAATTACAAGATTTTAAAGGTAGATACTTGGGACCTTGGACTAGGCCTTGTTAAAATTTCAGACCTTAGCTACGTCATTTGGTAGGTGAAAAAGTTAGCCAATTTTTCTTAAAAACTGACCTCGGTGCCTTAAGGCAGCCCGCTAAAACATTCATAATAAATTCTTACAATGAAATTTTTGAATGATTCTAATTGCTTCTATTAGAAAACCTATAAGGATTTCCATAGCCACTAATTTCACTCAAAAAATCCAAACACACAGAGAGTTATGATTTTTCAAATTAGGGGCATAAAACTGAAATTTCAGAATGTAAAATGAGATAATTTCTCCTTTAAAAATTGAAATGAGAATTAAATAAACATATCGTTTTTTCTTGTGCTTTACATGATTAAGTACTGTAAAACCAGCATCTAAATAATAGTATTTACATCACGATTGACTCGATCACCTCGATGCCAAAATTTAGTTTAAATATAATAAGTCTACTTCATGATCGCCCGCCTATGCCATCGCGCCAACGCCATCCATTTCGGTATGAAAATTTGTTCATTTTGGGGTGAGTATTTCATAAGAAACACTAAGTAGAAACATATACTAACACGTGAGAAAAATATATGAAATTAAATTGTGACATACCAAACATTTAAAACTTACATAGTAAAACATTCAGTAATCGGCACCACGTGAAACTTAAAAGTGAATACCTTCAATCACTAACAAACATATGTGATTTCCTTCAATCACAATCATAAAGTTCCAACTTTGACATTAACTATGGAAATCAATTTACATAATATTTTCTCAATTTAAAATCATGGAATTAAAATCAGTAGTGCAAGAAACTACTTTTCAAAAGAATTTCTGTTGATTTGTTGATTAAAATGGTTGTTTCTTTACTCACTGTTGAAGCTGGATGTCTTGACAAAAAAAATAGAAGAACATGTGACAACAATTGGAGCTTTGTTGTTGTAACTTTGTGGTAAAAAATGAACTTCAAAGAGGGGTAAATTGCTTGATGAAAATGGTGAAGAAAACAGTATTAAGTTGCTGGAAATTGGGGTCCGAAAATGGTAAAGGAATGAATGAAGTCGCTGGAGTGGAAAAGGGAGTTTAAAAGCTGCTACTGAGGGCAAAAACTGGGACAGAAAATGGCTATCTTTTTGCTGTAAAATATTTTGAATAAGAACAAGCTGCTGGTCAAAACTGATGAAGAAAGAAAATGAACTGCTGGAATATTTTCCTGTGACTGAAAAGAGAGAATTTGTAGGCTATTAGCTGGCTGAAAATGGGTGAAAATGGGGTAGTTTTCTTCAGAAAAAAGAGGGAGAAAATGGCTGGGTTATGAAGTGGAAGAGAGGGCTGGAAGTGGTGCTGTGTTGTGCTGAATAATGGGTAATTGTAGAGAACATAGGGGCATGCAGTTTCCATCTGGTTTTAGAAGGGATTTCCAGCCTGTTTGGGAGAATGTCTTGTCACATTTTTTGGCAGCTTAGGGAGGGGGGTAGGAGGGCCTTGGGACGCTTTCTTGATGAAGAGATGTAGGTACTTTAGCCGAAAATAAATGGTGGAAGATGTGAGGGAAATGGGTTGGTAATGGATTGAAATGTGGGAGATCATGGGTGATTAAGTTTTTGGGTTTTTGGGGCTGATTTTAGCATGAGATTAGGGGCTGTTTGGGTGTTTAATTAGTTAGAAAAAATTTGGTCTTGGTGATTAACAAAAATTCTATGTTTGTCACAAAAGATAAGGCATGCACATGAAAAAAATCTAACGCAACTAAAGTGTTTAAAATGCTCTAAGAAGTTCGCAACGACGCCGAAAATTGAAATTTATTTTTGTGAAATTTGAAATGCCAATTTTTTTTTTTTTTTTTTTTTGGGGTAGCTACCACCCTCTCTCCACATAAAATAATTTCGTACTTCAAATTTAACTTATTTGGTTTACGAGGTTCGGGTGCTTAGCTAATACATCTTCTTTTCTTTCCCAGGTAACCCCATCCTCCTTGTGTCTACCCTACTAAACTTTGACTAAAGGGATTTCCCGGTTTCTCAGACCATGGACTTGTCTCTCTAGTATCACTGCAGGCGCTTCCTCATAAGTCATATCATTCCTTAAATTCAACAACTCATATTTTACCACATGCGTAGGATCATGCACATACTTCCTCAACATCGAAACGTGGAATACGTCATACAATGCCGAGAACTTAGGTGGCAATGACAAACGATATGTCATATTTCCAATTTTCTCAAGAATCTCAAATGGGTCGATGAAACGTCATCTCAGTTTTCCTTTCTTACCGAAACATAGTATTCCTTTCATAGCGACCACCTTTAGAAAAACTTTTTTGCTGACCCCGAACTCTAATTCTTTTCTTCGCTGGTCTACATAACTTTTCTGAAGGTCTTGCGCTAGCTTGATTTTGGACCTGATCTTGTCTATTATTGCTTCCAATGTTTTCTTAACCAACTCTGGTCCTAAAATTATTCTTTTGCCAACTTCATCCCAACAAATTGGTGAACGACATCGATGACCATACAATGCCTCACATGGTGCCATGCCGATGGTAGCTTGGAAACTATTATTGTAAGTGAACTCCACCAACGGAAGATGACTTTCCCATTTGCCACCCAAATCCAAGACGCATGCTCTCAACATATCCTCAAGGATTTGAATAGTTCATTTTGATTGCTCGTCAGTCTGAGGATGATAAGCAATTCTGAATTTCAATTTAGTACCCAAAGCTGTACAAAAATTTGAGGTAAACCTCGGGTCTCAATCTGATACAAAGGACACTAGTACTCCATGAAGTCAGATAATTTATTTGACGTACAACTGTGCTGGTTGCTACAAACTGAAATTCATTCGAATGGGAAGAAAACGTGCAGATTTTGTCAAACAGTCTACTACAACCTAAATGACATCATGACCACTTGCTGATCTAGGAAAACCCAAAACAAAATCCATTACGATTTTATCCCAGGTCTCTGATGGCCTCTGATGCTATGTCTTCACTTGTTGACATACCAAATATTTTGACACAAAACAAGCTACAACTCCTTTCATGTTTCTCCACCAAAATGTATTACGTAAATCTTTATACATTTTAGATCTTCCTGGATGTGCAGCGTAAGGAGCAGAATGAGCTTCAAATAAAATCTCATTTCTCACACATTCATCCGTAGGCACACATATCCGACCTTTGAACATCATAGCTTTGTCCTCAGCTATTTCAAACTCTTTCATCTTTTTGGTTCCTACTTCAGTTCTGATATTTTTCAAGAAAGTATCATCTTTTTGAGATGTCACAATTCTATCTCTGAGTGTTGACTTTACTATTAGACTTTCTATCAATGCCGATGTCTGCACCGGCAGAGCTAACACTTCAATTCTCATACTCTTAAAGTCCTTGATCAGATTATCTTGTGTCGATTGCAGTGCAGACAATTGACCCATATTCTTTCTGCTTAGATCATCCACGATATCATTTGCCCTACCAGGATGGTACTGGATGGAGTAGTACTGCAGTCGTTACTAATTCCAACCACCGTTGTTTTCTCATATTCAACTCCTTTTGGGTGAAAGGTACTTGAGACTCTTATGGTTGGTGTAAATCTCACACTTGCTTCCACAAAGGTAATGGCGCCAAATTTTCAAAGCATGAGCTACCACCGCAAGTTCAAGATCACGTGTCGAGTAATTTTGCTAATATTGCTTCAACTGTCTTGAAGCGTAAGCTATCACCTTTCCATTTTGCATCGATACACTGCCCAAATCGATCTTTGATGCATCTTTGTAAATTACATAGCCTTATGAACCTTCGGGTGAACCTAGTACTGGTGCAGCCACTAGCTTGTCCTTTAACTCTTGAAAACTCTATTCACACTTCTCGGACCAAACATACTTAACACCCTTTTGAGTTAACTACATCATACAACCAGTTATTTTGAAAAATCCTTCTATGAAACATCGATAATAGTCGGTTAAACCTAGAAAACTTCTTACTTCTCCAAATTTTAACTGTGTCGGTAATTTGACATAGCCTCCACTTTTGATAGATCTACTTCAATTCCCTTAGCCGTCACAACATGACCAAGGAATCCTATTCAGTCCAGCCGAAATTCACATTTCTTGAATTTGGCATACAATATTTCCCTCTGCAAGGTCTTCAATACTGTCCTCAAGTGCTCTTAATGGATTTTTGGAAAAAATCAAGATGTCATCGATGAATACAATGACGAACTTATCCAAATATTGATTAAAAACTTGGATCATTAAATCTATAAATATTACTGGAGCATTCTTCAGTCCTAAGGGCATTACGATAAATTCATAATGCCCATAGCGAGTTCGGAATGCTGAATTTGGTATATCTGATGGCCTGATCTTTAGTTGATGATAGCCCGACCTCAAGTCGATCTTTGAAAACACTGATGCACCTTCAGTTGATCAAACAAATCCTCAATTCTTGGAAGTTGATACTAATTATTCTTGATTGTCAACTTATTCAACTCACGGTAGTCGATACACATTCTCATTGACCTATCTTTTTTTTTCACGAAGAGAACTGGAACTCTCCACGGGAAAGCAATTGTTCTGATAAATCATTTATCCAGAGGCTCTTCCAATTGTATTTTTAACTCTTGTAATTCTTTTGGTGTCATCAGATATAGAACCTTTGATATAGTTACAGCTCCAGGTATTAGATCTATCGTGAATTCCACTTTCCCATTAGGCGGGATACCTACTCGGTCATCAAAAAACATATCGGTGTACTCTCGAACCACTTTCACCTTATTCAAAGATGCTACCTCAGATGAGGTGTCAGTGAGAATAATAAGAAAACTTTGACAATCTCTTTTCTTTGGCAACTTTTCTTCCTGCAAAGCTGAGATGATGCGAGGAACTGTTTTAATCTTTAAACCATAAATTTTGAAGTCCTTCTCTCCTGGTCTTTGAAAGATTACTTCCTAGTCAAAACATACGATGGTAGCGCGACTACTACCCAACCAATCCATTCTCAGGATAATATCAAAATCTCTCATAAATATAACATGTAGGTCTGCCGACAAAACCAACCCATCAAAATCTATCTGAACTGTCTTAGCTAATTTATTCATCTCTATAGTTTTCCCTGATGGCATACTAACCTCAAGTACACTATCAATTTTCTAACATAAAATATTATCTTTAGCTAGGCATGCATTATATATAAATGAATGCGTCGCGCCAAAATCAATAAGAACATAAACAAGTACGCTGAGATAGATAACATATATGTAATAATGTTCGAATTTTGGGCGGCCTCCTCATAGTCATGGAGAACACTCTGGCTTTTACTTTGTTCACTTGATCATTAACCTTTGCCAACGCTGGCCGACATTGCGATACATAGTGGCCTAGCGACAACTGCTCTGAAAGTAGGAAGCTCATGGGAACAAACAATCTATCTTTTCTCTAAACGACCTCTTTCATAATGTCTTGCCTTCATTAGTTCAGTGTTGACCAAATAAGGAGCATAGCGTGACAGTTACTAAAATTTTCGCTCATACTCAGTTATTTCCATCTCTCCTTGAACTAAATGCAGAAACTCTGTCTTCTTATAATCTCCCAGAGCCTGTGGAAAATATTTTTTCATTAGCTCGACCTTGAACTAGCCCATGAGAGATTATTATGTTCCTCCTTAGTACGAGTGCGAGATGCCGACTCTCACTAGTAACCTACTCAGCTTATTAGCATGAACTCTACGCAATGGACTTTCTAATTTTCCAAACAAGCGATGTGTCAGACAATTTTCTAGATCGTCTGCAACCATTCCTCGATTGCAAGAGGATCCTTCCCACCGTCGTATGTAGGAAGGAAGCACCGATGTAATTGCTCAATCACCAACACTGCAGGGGCCGTGTGATGTGCTGGTGGGGCATGCTCATCACCGAACGTTCATCTGAGCTGCCAATGCTCACCTCATTTCCTCTACCGCTCGTTGTAAATCCCTGATATCTCTTGCTTGCGTAGTTGGTGCCATTTTCTTTAGAATAAAAAAAAATAAAAAGAATTTGTAATCCATCGAAATAAACGCCATACACAATGATATAAATATCTAAAAGGGCTATCAACAAAGGATAATTTAAATAATATTTTATATATTTAAATCATCCTTCAAAAGGTACAATGAGTAAAAATGTCTAGTGCTAAACAACAATAAAGTAAATGTACATGCATACTAAGATACTGAAAAGAAAACATCTGACTATTATGATGTCAATGTACGTGCACTCTAGGCCTTTTCAACTATGGAGCCTCGTCATCCGAGGTAACACAAGACTCAGCCTCACACTCTACCTTGAAATCATCCTCCAGGTCTTCCTCAACCTCAATAATTGGATCAGCATCAAACACTAAAACTGGCTCCAGCTCTGGTTCAACTACTGGAGCAAGCTCAAGAATGGGCTCAACTACTAAAGCCAGCTCAGGGATGGGACGAGGACCATTACCATATAAACTATACTCCTTCCAGTGTATAATGAGCACTTCACAATACACGTCGTATTCCACCTCTGGGTGCTAGATCTCCTCTAGATATCTTAAAATCTACATGGCAACCGGCTGCTCCAGGCAAATCAATGAGTAAACCACATGAACAATAGACTCTGCATTGGTTGTCATTAAACCATAGTCATCACCCTGACATGTGCTGCTCTATGGTTATCGATATGATGGCCAATTGACCAATCAGGATCCAAAGCAAAATGTATGTAATCGTTCTTTGCTGTCTCGGTACATTCTAGAAAATACTCACTCGATGGAACCATTTCTGAGATACAAATTATGAAGAGTCCGATTAGGTGGATTTCTATCATATTTTAATTAAATTATGAGGATTAACATAAATTTTCATAAAGTTTAGTCGCATTTCCAAAACATTTATAACCACATTAAATTTCAACTCAACATTTAATCATAAATGAAACAATTAAAATTTTCCATAAAATGTAAGTTTCATTTATCATACTTAACAACATAAAAAAATTTAATTTACCTTTTTTTACCTCAGAACTGGCATAGTGCGGCAATGGCGACAAGAGACACTTAAATTCTAATATTTTTAACCTCAAAATTTTCAAGTTGACATAGTAAAAAAAAGAACATAAAAAATAAAATAAAATTTTTTAAATTTATGTGAGTCTACAGAAAAGTAAAACCGTGATCTAATACCAAGCCATAACGCCCCAAATTTTCTCAACCCGGGGGATCACTAAAATAAATCTTTAAATAATGTTTGACGACTCAAAATAAGTTTCCGTGCCCTTGAATGGTTTTATAATTTTAACTATTGCAAAAAATAGCAAGCACGCAATGGAAAAGAAATTTACTTCTAAATTTTAAGGTTTTTAGCTATATCATGATAGGTGTCGCCACAATTTATTTGACCATTCAAACAAACTCCAACAATTACAAGATTTTAACTGTAGATACTTGGGCCCTTGGACTATGCCATGTTAAAATTTTAGACCTTAGCTATGTCGTTTGCTAGGTAAAAAAGTTAGCCAAAGTTGCTTAAAAAATTGTCATTGTTGCCTTAAGACAGCTTGCTAAAACATTCATAATAAATTCATACGAAGGAATTTTTGAGTGATTCTAATTGCCACTATTGTAAAACCTATAAGGATTTCTATAGCCACTGATTTTACTCAAGAACTCCATGCACACAGAGAAGTGATGATTTTTCAAAGTAGGGGCAGAAAGCTGAAATTTCAGAATGTAAAATGAGGCAATTTCTATTTTAAAATTGAAATGAAAATTAAAGCAACATCTCATTTTTTTTCTCGTGTTTCACATGATTAAATATTGTAAAACCTACATATAGTATTTAAATCATGATTGACTCGATAATCTCGATGCCAAAACTTATTTAAATACAATAAGTCCACTTTATGATTGCTAGCCTATGCCATCGTGCCTACACCAACTATTTCAATCTAAAAATTTGTTCATTTTTGGGTTAATATTTCATAAGAAGCACTCAGTAGAAAAATATACTAACATGTGATAAAAATAGATAAAATTAAATTGCGACATGCCAAACATTTAAAACATACATACGAACACATTTGGTAACTGCCACCACATGAAACTTAAAAGTGATTACCTTCAATCACTAACATACATATGTGATTTCTTCAATCGCAATCATAAAGTTTTGACCTTGACATTAAGCATGGCAATCAATTTACATAATATTTTATCAATTTAAAATCATGGGATTAAAATCAGTAGTACAAGAAACTATTTTTCAAAAGAATTCTGTTGATTTGGGGATTAAAATGGCTGTTTCTTTACTCACCATCGAAGTGGGATTTCTTGACAGAAAATAGAGAGGAACATGTGACAACAATTGGAGCTTTATTGCTGAAACTTTGGGGCCAAAAATGGACTGCAAAGAGGGATAAATTCCATGATGAAAATGGTGAAGAAAACAGGATTAAGCTACTGGAAATTGGGGTCCGAAAGTGGTGAATGAAGGAAAGAAGTTGCTGGACTGGATAAGAGAGTTTAAAAGCTACTGCTAACGGTGAAAATTAGAAGAGAAAATGGTTGTTTCTTTGCTGTAAAATATTTTGAATAAAAACAAGGTGCTGGCTGAAACTGATGAAGAAAGAAAATGAACTGCTCGAATGTTTTCTTGAGACTGAAAAGAGATCATTTGAAGGCTTTTTGCTGGCCAAAAATGGGTAAAAATGGGGGCAGTTTTCTTCAACAAAAAGGGAGAGAAAATTGGTGGGGTGGCCTCCAGGGCATAGTTCAGTTGGTTGAAAGGCGAGAGTGAGGTAATCTCAGCTTCGTTGGCAGCTGCAGGATGGGGGTTCGATTCCTACATTTGGTATGGAATATGCTCCTTGCAAGCGCAGTTAAAAAGCAAGCTCTCAACTCTGCTCCACTGAAGTACATTCGACGATTTACATCTTCCACCAAGGTCCAGGACAAGGGTGGTAGGGCCTTCAAGGTTGGAGTTCAACCTTTATAAAGTGGAATTGTGTATCAATCAAAACTTATGGCCTCACCTTATTATTAGTGTCAACTGGGCTTTAAGCAAATTGATATATATGCTGGTTCTCCTTTTATTTATAAAAGTAATAATTTTGCCATATGCTTAATTTTATATTAAAATTCTACAATTATTTTTTAATATTTTAAATTCTAAATGTAACAAATATAACAAGAAGTTTTTACAAAAATAGAATAACAAATATGAAATAGTATTTTTTAAATTTTTTTTTATTTTTTATGGTATATGGTAAAACTATCCCATTATAATAACTATGGGAATATGGGGGTGGTTATAACAAATATCTCCCCCTCCACCTCATGTTATGGAAGGAGTGAATTAAGATATATAATTCAATGATATTTGAGGAAGGTAGGGGACAAACAGACTAAAGCATGGAATTGTTTAGCATTTTTATTTATTAATTGTATTGTTTGTTTTAGTATGGGTCTTATTAATACTTTATTTGGAGAGTAAGGACTTAAGCTGCAATACTAATTAGTCAGAAATGGGTAAGTAGGAGCTGCAACCGTGTTGCTTCTTGGTTTTCGAATTTGTAAAAAACTTGACGGCTTGGAAGTTCAAAACCTTCTTTCGTCTAATTCCGGCATTCAACTAAATTAACGGTGTATGGATCGCTTGTGTTCTTAATCAGGGGCAGATATATGGGACAACTCTGGACTGTCCAAGCCCATATCCAAAATATAGTGCAAAAAAGAAAAGTGAAAATTATATCATCTACTTACTTTTTTTTTTATTTTTTTTATTTTGAAATGTACTATGAGATTTTTTTAAAAAATATATTACTATGCATCATTTATATTTACTGTTACTATATGAAAAGAAATCAATTAATTTATTGTGATTAGTATTAAGTGTTTAAGCTATTATCAAGCGATTAAATTGTATTTTTACTAGTTTCATGTAGTAATCAAAGTCAATTCCTAAATTACGCTTTACACCACTCATTCAATTTTCACCGTCTCTCTCAGAGCTCTGGGTTTCTATTACATGAAGAAGGAACCCTCATCCATTATCTCCTTGTATTTTTGACTACAACAGTTTTAATTTCAAACTAGTATAATGATGTAAGTAACATTGTTCATTGATTTCAAATTCTGATGGAGTAATTTTTAGTTCTTTTCAATATTCGTTTCAAACTGATTACCACTTGGTTTTTTTTTTTTTTTTTTGTATATCCAAAAATTCCGTTGAGTAAGGTTCATTGGAGTAATCACGGAGTAGAAAGGGTTACTTCGAAAGGGAAGCAGAATTCAAAGTTAAGTATTCGACATTTTTTACTGAACGACAAGGTAAATTTGAAGGATAGTTTTTTCAAGAAGTCTTGACATAAATATCTGGCTACACTTCATGCCAACAGGAATAAGCCACGTCACTGTCTATGTACTGCTAACCTGTACACTTGGAAGGCCGATATCACAAAGGGGGTGCAACAACCGTAAGCACTTTGACGATCAAGTCAGTGATTGAGATTTTTGTGTAAGAAATTATTCATCAAGATTGTTATCAACATTTAATACTAAGGCAGCCACTGTCACAACCCGATTTTCATGATTATTTCCTATTTATTTATTAACAAATGACTTAAATAATATTTTTAGTAATTTAAAGTATCGTTGTCTTCTAAAATATTTAATAAAGTTTATATTTCAAACACGTCGCATAATTAATTTGGGAAAACACATTGAAATATTTCCTAGCATGAATTGGTACAAAATAAGGTATTATATAATAAATGAAAACCGCTGATAGAAATTAACATTTTCGTGTAAAAATTATTAAAAAAATATCATTATTTTTAAAACATTTATCAATACTATGGCACGGTTGAATTGACCCATCCAACCAAAGGAACTTTTAAAGTTAACGGCCAAAGAGTAAAACACTATGTGGAGGATTTTCCAATGGCGAAATCCACCATTGACATTGCCGTACCAGAATGATTGCCGCCAAAAGTCAAGCCCCAGACTCTAAATTGAGCACTTAATGGGAGGCAACCCATTCTCTATCCCTTATCTATTATTTGTTTTGCATATAGAATTTTAAGACTATTTCCCCAGTTTTTCATAATTTGCTACATTTAATTTGTTTTTCTTTCATGCCAAATGTCGTCATCCTCATAGTTTTGACCTTAAAATATATATATATATATATATATATATATATATATATATATTTCCTCGTGGTTAGACCCGGCAAACCGTGTCCACGATTTGCCGCGGCTGGGCCGCAATTTGCATACCGCGGCCCGCCGGCGGTCAGTGGTTGGGGGGGGGGGGTATTTTAACCCCCATTCCTCATTTTTCCCCCATTTTCACTCTCCAAACCACCTATTTTCTTTACTCTCCATCCAACTTATTTCCACATTGTTAAGTTCTTTCCACAAAGCCCAAAGCTTCATAGAAATTAGGGGTTTACTTACCACATTATCATCTCCTCCATTTCTTTTACACAAGAGGTAAGTATGTGTTTTCCCCTTTTTCTATGTTTCACATGATTTTAATTGCATTTGTTTTTGGTTTGGAATGAAGGGTATCTTGTATTAAATGGTTGATTAGTTATAGTTTCTTATAGTGACACTTTGATTGAGAATGTGGGTTTGAAAGTTAGCTCCATATCTATGCTTTGTAGTTAATTTGTGCTATGCCCCCCAAGTGTTTGATATAATGCCTCCTCCAATTTTTGAGCTCATTTATTTTACATTCTTTGCTTTCCTTCACTGCTAGGTTATTTTACTTTCTCTTGGGGGTATGGTCATCTAACATGCATGTATTGGAGTGGTTGATTATATTCAATTTTTTGGTTGCAAGTTGGGGGTTGCACAATTCTTGCCTACCTATCTTCTATCGGCTATTTTGTTCGTTGCCTTGAATGTGTTTGACAATATGTCTCAACTGCCTCTTTACGTTCACTCTTCCTTTATTATTTTGAGATATCATTACTTTCACTCTAGCGATAATTTGCCATCACTTATCTATGGTCGGCTTCTCACTTTCATTTCTTTTACCTTGTAGGTACATTCACGTTCACCATGCCTCCTAGATCAAGGGCACCTACCTCAAGGAAAGGAAAGGAAATTGCAGAAGCGTCTAATGTCCATAAAAGAGCCTGCCCTGTGGCCCCTTCCTATGAGCCTTATGTCAGCGAAGAAGCAAAGCAACGAGCACCTATTTTTTCCACATGGTCGGCCATTGCAGAGAGGGAGGTCAATTTGGAAAGTTTAAACCATACTACACTTTCTGCCATCATGCATGACAACGGATGGACTCGACTTTGCTCTAAGCCACACAGTGTGTATATGGAGGTGGTGCGGGAATTCATGGTGAATTTCAACCTAGCAATCACTAATGAGGAGGACGAACACGCCTACGCTACGTATGTTCGAGGGGTTTTGGTTCCTTTTAGCCCCGATGTCATAGGACACTTTTACGGTGTCCCAGAAGGCTCCGAAGCACCTGCGATCACTAATTGGAATGCTGTCGCCTATGTTATCTGTCCTATTGAGAATCCTAGACCTTGGCCACAGAGTAATGTTGTCCGCCATGGGGACATGAGCGACGAGCTTCGTCTCCTCCACTCTTTCATGGCGTCCAACATCTCCCCCACGACTCACTTGATATAAATTTATCCGACTCGGATGATGATACTCTATCGGTTAGCAACTGGTCATACCTTAAATTTTGAGGAACACATTTTCACCACTGTCACGGACCTTGCTTACAAACCAAAAGGCCGGTCCAAACTCATCTTTCCAAGTCTTATCTTTGCACTTTGCAAACGAGCTCATGTTCCCATGCACTCGTCTAAAAAGGACAAAACAAAGACCCCTATTCTCCACCTTTGGTCTGTGAGACACTCAGTTGGACAAGTACACCGCCATGCTAATGAGCGCAGATTAGCTATCGAATTGGAAGGGAGAGAGGATGAAGACTCTTAGGCCAATGAGGATGTGCCCTTTGAGTCAGATACACTGATATTGCCACCGATCATTCGACGCCGAGGTGGACTGAACTTTGGACCAGTCTTAGACTCTATCCAAACCACTTTGCAAAGCCATACATGTGATCTTCAACGCCTACGAGATGGACAGGACGAACTTCGTGCTAGACTGCGATTAGTGGACGAGTGCCAATGAAGTGACCATCATTAGCTACTTGCCATGTTTGAACGCCTCAATCCGCACCCTTTTCCACCCCCGCTGTATGATGCTTCCTAATCAGTTGGCACTCCAGAGCAGCCTCCATCAGGTTATCTCTTTCCTTTGTATTTATTTTGCTCTCTTTTATCACATTGAGGGCATTGTGTATTTTAAGCTTGAGGGTGCTCTTTTAAGTTTCGTTATTTTTGCTTCCTCAAAAAAAAAATTTGTTTACTTTACTTGTGTGCCTGTATGTTGGATAGCATTGCCGACTAATGATGATATCTAATTGAAACAGTTATCGATTTAAAGATTATGACTAGGTGATGGTACATATGTCTCTTATATGCTATATGTTGACCTATGGTTAACTTTAAACCTTAATGTTTTGATTATTACAAACAAATTGGTTATGTTTTCTAACATTTTATTTTCAAGCAAAATTCAAAGCGCTACAAATCGAACTCTCATGCAATGACAAGTTCAAAGTCAAAATCAATTCAAGAGTTCAAGCATCTCAAGATTCGAAGATCAAGATTGAAGAATAGATTTTTAGATAAAATTGTAAAGGTATTAACTCTTTAATCCTTAGCAATTAAATGAACGAAAGCTCAAATATTTTTATGCACAAAACATACGTCATTATCATTGCATAAAATACTTTTATCAAAGTCAAAAATCAAGTTTTTTAAAACTGCAGAAACGGTCATCCGTTTGATCATCCGTTTGAACAGAGAGTTCAAACGGTCGACCGTTTGGATGAACCGGTCGACCGGTTGGCTGTCCTTCTCCAAAAAGTGTCCGTTCTGATTTTTTTTCAGTTCCAACGGCTAGTTCTGACTAAGTAAACGGTCGACCGTTTGGTCATCCGTTTGGGTCATCCGTCTGGACAGAAATTGACGAAAATTCATCTCTATAAATACCACTTCATTTATTATCATTCAACAACACTTACAAGAGCATTTATAGAGAGAATCATATTGAAAAATTTCATCCAAAGCTTTATTGCATATATACATTCAATATCTCTTATTGGAAAAACTTTGTTTGATTATATCAAATTCTTGATTCATCATTCT
The DNA here is from genome assembly GCA_030279155.1 of Forsythia viridissima. NCBI lineage: Eukaryota > Viridiplantae > Streptophyta > Magnoliopsida > Lamiales > Oleaceae > Forsythia > Forsythia viridissima. The sequence continues at coordinate 32,119,457 of CM059040.1, read as the reverse complement.
CAACAAAGTTTTCATCTAACACTTGAGCTTTCCTCATCTATTGCTATTCATTAAAGTGTTAGTCTCTCCTAGAGCTAAACTTGTATTGATCATTCATCTAGAGAGAAATACAAATCAATCTCTTCACATTTTTGGGTCATATTGAGGTCCCGTGAAAAGCTCAATATTGTATAAGGATCGGTGCTCCTTGTTTGTAAGTCACCGGATACATTGTAAGGGTTTGGATTGCACCATAAGTCAATCAAAATAGTGGAAAGGCCGTGCTCGTGTTGGAGAGCTTGGTAACGGGGGACGTAGATCATTGGTTGGATCGAACCTCCATAAAAATCGTTTGCACTCTCTCTTCTCTTTTATTTACTTAGATATTGTGCTTATATTTTTGTGAATCATCTTTTATTTTCTTAAATATCATTTTTGAGAATATTTTTCGAAAAAGTTTGAGAAAACCAATTCACCCCCCTCTTGGTTAGTTATTCTTGGGCTATCAATTGGTATCAGAGCAAGGTGCTCGTTTTTTTTAGATTACACAATCTTGAGTAATGGCTAACCAAAATTTTCAAAACCTTGAGGGTCACTCTACAAATCGTCCTCCCTTCTTTAATGGCTCCCACTACAATTATTGGAAAACTAGAATGATGATTTATATTCAATCAATTGATTATAACATTTGGGAAGTCATCGAGTTTGGTCCATATGTGCCTACAAAAGTTATCAAAATTGATGATAAACCGGACGAAACTATTTCTAAGCCTAGAGAAGAATATGATGAAGAGGATAAAAGAAAGTTGTCTTTAAATGCTAGAGCCAAAAATTTACTTTATTGTGCTTTAGACAAAAATGAGTTTAATCGTATTAGCACATGTGATTCCGCATATGATATTTGGCATGCATTGGAGATAACTCACTTAGGTACCAACAAGGTTAAAGAAACCAAAATAAATCTTTTGACAAAAGATTTTGAAAATTTCTTTATGAAACAAGATGAACCCATTGTTGATATGATCACTCGTTTCACCGATATTATTAATGGCCTTAAGGGCTTTGATCGAAAATTTACTAACGGTGAACTTGTGAGCAAAATGCTTAGGTCTTTATCGGAAGATTGGAGCTCCTTGAGGATGTTGATAGAAAATACAAAAGATATCAACACTTATCCATTAGAGGAGCTATATGGAACATTGATGACATATGAGCTCAACAATGCCGAAACAAAGGAGAAAACGAGGAGAAGCAAAGAAGAAATAAAGGAGCCTCCCAAGAAGCAAATTGCTTTGAAATCAACAAATGATGAAGGATCCTCCAATACTAACATGAGTGATGAAGAACTTGATGACTTAGTTCTTCTTGTCAAGAAATGGAGAGGATTTCGAAACAATAGGCGATTTCAAAAGAAAGAAGACAAAAGTGAAGAAAAGAACAAAAAGATCATATGCTATGATTGTGACAAACCCGGTCACAAGAGGACCGAATGCCCAAACAAGAAGAAGTTCATCAAAAAGAAAGCACTTCAAGCTACATGGGATGATAGTGATGAAGATGATCAAGAAGAAGATGAAATTCAAGAAGAAATTGCTAACATGTGCTTCATGGCTATTGAGGATGAGGTAAGTACAAATAACAATGATTCTTACATTGACTTATCTTCTTCCTATGATGAAATTCTTGAAGAATTTGAGAAACTTATGTCAAAATACTCTATTCTTAACAATAAACATTCTTTGTTGAAAAATGTTGTCAAGAAGCTCTTTATTGCTCAAAAGGACTTTGAAAAAGAGAAAGATGATCATAAGTCCTTAATTAAAGAAAATGTTTTATTGAAAGAAAAAGTGGATGATTTAACAAGCATTGTTCACAAATTTACCCAAGGAAAGAAAAATTTTGAATTAATGCTTGGTGAGCAAAAATGTGTGTTCAACAAAGGGGGAATTGGATATAAACCTCTCTTGAAACAAAAATCCCTTGAAACCATTTTTGTAAAGTCATCCAATTTTTCCCAACAAAACATCACATGTAGTTTTTGCAAGAAAAATGGTCATGTTGCTTATAATTGTTTAACTAAAAAGAAATTATACTTTGAAAGGAAACACAAGTGGATAAAAGAATCCACAAGCTCTAACTATCAAGGACCCAAACTTATGTGGGTACCAAAAATCAAAAATTAAAATTATTTTTGTAGGTACCACAAAAAGTCAAGAGCAATTGGTTCTTGGATAGTGGTTGTTCGAAGCATATGACGGGAAATCGATCTTTACTATCAAATCTCAAAAGAAAAGATGGAGGTCATGTGACTTTTGGAGACAATGCCAAAGGAAAAATCATAGGCATTGGAAATATTGGTAATCGTTCTTCTCCATCTATTGAAAATGTTTTATTAGTTGATAACCTCAAACATAACTTACTTAGTATAAGTCAATTGTGTGATAAAGGTTATCTCATTAAATTTGATTCTTCCAATTGCCTCATTGAGGATGCTATATCTAAAGAGGTATTGTTCATGGGGAGCCGAAGTAAAGATGTTTACATCATATCAATTGAATTTGAAATTGAAAAGGAAATAAAATGTCTTTCAAGTATAAAAGACGATTCTTGGTTATGGCATAGGAGATTAGGTCATGTTAGCATGGACTTACTTTCAAAAATCTCCAAAAACAACTTTGTAAAAGGGTTGCCAAATATAAAGTTTGAAAAAGATAAAATTTGTGATGCTTGTCAATTTGGAAAACAAGTAAAGAGTTCTTTCAAACTTAAACAACACTCTTCTACTTCAAGACCTTTACAACTTCTCCACATGGACTTGTTTGGACCCTCTAGAACCGCTAGCTTAAGTGGAAAACATTATGCATTTGTCATTGTTGATGATTTTTCAAGATATACTTGGGTCACTTTCTTGAATTTAAAAGATGAAGCCTTAAATGCATTTAAACATTTTTGCAAAAGAGTCCAAAATGAAAAAGGATACACCATTACCACAATTAGGAGTGATCATGGTGGAGAATTTGAAAATATAGCCTTTGATGATTTTTGCAAATCCAATGGATATGAACATAATTTCTCGGCTCCTAGAACTCCTCAACAAAATGGTGTAGTAGAAAGGAAGAATCGAACATTGCAAGAAATGGCTCGGACCATGTTGAATGAAAACAATTTACCAAAATACTTTTGGGCCGAAGCCGTAAACACTTCATGTTATATCTTAAATCGAGTTTTGGTAAGTCGAAAGAAAACCAAAACTCCATATGAGCTTTGGAAAAATAGAATTCCCAATATTGGATATTTTAAAGTTTTTGGTTGCAAGTGCTTTATTTTAAACACAAAAGAAAACTTGGGAAAATTTGATCCAAAATCCGATATTGGAATTTTTCTTGGATATTCATCTACTAGCAAAGCTTTTAGAGTTTTCAACAAAAGGACTTTAGTAGTTGAAGAATCCATGCATGTTGTTTTTGATGAAACTAACTCAATTGGGCAAGAAAAAGTCATTGATGATGAAGCTTTGGAAATCCCATTTGAGCAACTAAGCATTCAAAATCAAGACAAAGGGAATCCAAACAACATTGAAAGTCAACAAGAGGAGGAAACAATTATGCAACAAAATGAAGAAGAACCTCATGAAGATCCCAACACTTCATCATTACCAAAAGAATGGAGGTTTGTCCCCTCTCATCCAAAAGATCTCATCATTGGTGATCCATCAAAAGGGGTAAGTACAAGAAATACTTTTAGAAATTTTCATAACAATTGTGCATTTCTTTCACAAATTGAGCCAAAGAATTTTAAAGAAGCCGAGTTTGATGAATTTTGGATTCTAGCTATGCAAGAAGAACTAAATCAATTTGAAAGAAATCATGTTTGGGATTTAGTTGCTAGACCAAATTCACAAACCGTAATTGGCACAAAATGGGTTTTTCGAAACAAACGAGATGAAAATGGTATAATTGTGCGTAACAAAGCTAGATTAGTGGCTCAAGGTTACAATCAAGAAGAAGGTATCGATTTCGAAGAAACTTTTGCCCCGGTTGCTAGATTAGAGTCAATTCGTATGCTTCTTGCTTTTGCATGTCATAAGAATTTTACTCTCTTTCAAATGGATGTCAAAAGTGCATTTTTGAATGGAGTTATTCAAGAAGAAGTTTTTGTTGAGCAACCACCCGGTTTTAAAAATCATAAGTATCCGGACAAAGTTTTCAAACTTAGAAAAGCCCTTTATGGTTTAAAACAAGCTCCTAGAGCATGGTATGAGAGATTGAGTAAATTTCTCTTATCAAATGATTTTTTAATGGGTAAAGCGGATACAACTTTATTTATAAAAACCAAAAAGAATGATATGATAGTTGTTCAAATTTATGTTGATGATATCATTTTTGGTGCTACTAACATTTCCCTATGTGAAGAATTTTCTAAGTGCATGAGTAGGGAATTTGAGATGAGTATGATGGGTGAACTCAAATTCTTTCTTGGTCTCCAAATCAAACAAACCAATGATGGAATATTCATTAGTCAAACCAAGTATATCTTGGATATGCTCAAAAAGTTTGAAATGGAAGAGTTGAAGCCAATGAACACTCCAATGAGCTCATCAATCAAACTAGATAAAGACGAGCAAGGTACTTCCGTTGATGTAACAAAATATCGAGGTATGATCGGATCCCTTCTTTATTTAACCGCTAGTAGACCCGATATTATGTTTAGTGTTTGCTTATGTGCTAGATATCAATCTAATCCTAAAATTTCCCATCTTAGTGCCGTAAAACGCATTTTCCGTTATCTTAGTGGAACTAGATCTTTAGGTCTTTGGTATCCCAAAGAAACTCATTTTGATTTACTTAGCTTTTCGGATGCTGATTGGGCCGGTTGCACATTTGATCGTAAAAGTACTAGTGGAACGTGCCATTTTCTAGGCTTTGCTTTAGTTTCATGGTTTAGTAAGAAACAAAATTCCGTTGCCTTATCAACCGCCGAAGCCGAGTATATCTCCGCCGCTAGTTGTTGTGCTCAAATCCTTTGGATGAAGCAAACTCTAAATGATTATCACATTTCATTTGAAAAAGTTCCTATTATGTGTGATAATACAAGTGCGATCAACTTATCTAAAAATCCCGTGTTGCATTCTCGTACCAAACACATCGAGATTAGACATCACTTTTTACGAGACCATGCACAAAAGGGAGATATAACTTTGGAGTTTGTAAACACCGAAAAACAATTGGCCGATATTCTCACAAAACCTCTAGCTCTTGAAAGATTTTCATATATTCGACGAAATTTAGGCATACTTGATGAAGGTGAAATATGTGGCTAAACTCTATGCATTTTTATGATTGATTGCACTTTATGTGACAAATATGTGTTAAAGATTGATAATAAGACCAAAAAGCAAATTTTATAATGTGTTTGTGTCAAACGGACGACCGTGTAAATTAAACGGTCGACCGTTTCATGTCAAACGGATGACCCAATGATCATCCGTCTAAGCAGAGACTTTTGCCAGAATTAAACATTTTCAAACGGACGACCGTGTATATAAAACGGACGACCGTTTTATCTTAAACGGACGACCTTATGATCATCCGTATGATCGTCCGTTTGAGCAGAGTTTTAACTTATCAAATCTTCAGTTAAAACGGACGACCGTTTGGACTTTACGGTCGACCGTATGCGCGCAAATCAGGGTTTTAACCCCTTTCTTTTTCAAAATTCCTCATTTCATCTTTGCGCGCCCTAGGGTTTTTCCGTTCATTTCACTCCCAATCTCTTCCATTTCACCAATCCTCCTAAAATCTTTCAATTTTACACTCAAAATCACAAAACCCACATCTTTTTACACCAAAAAAATCGAAAGATCCCCAATTTTTATCCATAAATTCTACCCATTCCACCCAATCGGACGATCTCTAAACCCTAGGCTCCAAATCCGTTTTCCACACCATGCCTCGACAGAAAATGGCGGCCAAACGTCCTAGGAGGGAAAGACTACCTACTCCATCATCTGAAGAAGAGGATTCTCCCTCGGAAATTAGGATTGCCAAATGTCCCGTCCTCATTGGTAAGAACGTAGACCTTGCCTCTTTTACTTTTGAAGCCCCTTCCTTTCATATAGAAGATCTTTTCACGGGTATGGGTTGGGTTAGTATTCTCACATTGAATGACAAAGTTTACCCTTCCCTTGTCAAAGATTTCTATAAAAATATGTCTTCCTCTCCAAGGTCCGAAATTTCTTGTCTAGTTCGGGACAAACGAATTAAGATCACTCAAGATCTTATTCGATCACTTCTTCATCTTGAGGAAGGCGGTATTCGCATGTACACCACAAAAACCATTCCTCACACTGAAGAATACGACCCAATCGAGGCTTGTTGTCATGTCACCGGCAAGCAATTTGAGGCTGCCGTACGTCTTCGCACGAACCAACTTACTCTTCCGTGTCGTGTCCTCCATAACATCATCGCACATATAATTGTTCCTCGTAAAGGCCACTTGGATGAGGTCAATCACTATGATGTATTTCTTCTCGACTCTATCCTCCGTGGGCGTAAACTTGATTTTCCTTACATAATGATCCAACACATGTCATCCGTTCTTAGTGGCACTAGGGCTAAGGGGCTTCCCTACGGAATGTTTCTCACTAAGATTTTTCAACATTTTGAAGTTTCCTTCCGTAACTCGGTTGCCACTATTCCCAAACCCACCGACACCATAAATATTCTTACCCTTCGCCGTATGCGAATTGTCAAAGAAAATGGGCAATGGGTAGCAAAATCCAAGGGATTTGACGATGAGTCCGGCCCCTCGACTTTGCCATTTGAGGATGAGGAAGAAATGGACGAAGGTGGCAATGCCGAAGATGCTCCGCCTCCGCGGCAAAGGTCACAAAGGCCGTCATCCTCCACCTCCGGCTTCAACGAGGACCAGTTTAATCTTCTTAATGGCCGGATCGATTCTCTTACATCTACCGTCGATGGCCTACAACATGCCGTGAGTGACCTCAAACAAACGGCGGCTAGCATTCAAACTACGGTTGGTGGACTGCAAACTTCGGTAGACAGCATCACATCCTTGCTTCATGCTCTTCACTCCCATCTCGGCACCGGATTTCCTCCGCCTCCGCCACCGGAGACTTAGTCTATTTATTCTTTTGTTTCTGTCGCTATGTTTTGGAAACGAAGTTTATTTATTTCTTGTTGCTTTTGTAGCTATGTTTTGGAAACGACGTCTATGTACTAGTTTTCATTTATAAAACTATGCTTGTTTTTCTTTTAAATTTACGTTTATCAATGAATGGCATATTTTGTTTCATTTAGGGGGAAAGTATTTTAAACCTTAATGTTTTATCTTTTGCCTTTTTGTTTATGCCAAAAGGGGGAAAATAAATATGTGATGGAATATGTGATGTGATGAAATATGTGATATGTGATATGATGAATTGATGTGATGAATTTTGCATGCAATGACATATATGATAAAATTTGGCAAATCAAATGAAAATGATATAATGTGATACAAATTCATCAAATCATGTTTACTTGAAAAAGAAAGGGGGAATATATATGCTTCATTGTATACTATTTTCATATATTCTCACATTGTTTGTCATAATCAAAAAGGGGGAAATTGTTGACCTATGGTTAACTTTAAACCTTAATGTTTTGATTATTACAAACAAATTGGTTATGTTTTCTAACATTTTATTTTCAAGCAAAATTCAAAGCGCTACAAATCGAACTCTCATGCAATGACAAGTTCAAAGTCAAAATCAATTCAAGAGTTCAAGCATCTCAAGATTCGAAGATCAAGATTGAAGAATAGATTTTTAGATAAAATTGTAAAGGTATTAACTCTTTAATCCTTAGCAATTAAATGAACGAAAGCTCAAATATTTTTATGCACAAAACATACGTCATTATCATTGCATAAAATACTTTTATCAAAGTCAAAAATCAAGTTTTTTAAAACTACAGAAACGGTCATCCGTTTGATCATCCGTTTGAACAGAGAGTTCAAACGGTCGACCGTTTGGATGAACCGGTCGACCGGTTGGCTGTCCTTCTCCAAAAAGTGTCCGTTCTGATTTTTTTTCAGTTCCAACGGCTAGTTCTGACTAAGTAAACGGTCGACCGTTTGGTCATCCGTTTGGGTCATCCGTCTGGACAGAAATTGACGAAAATTCATCTCTATAAATACCACTTCATTTATTATCATTCAACAACACTTACAAGAGCATTTATAGAGAGAATCATATTGAAAAATTTCATCCAAAGCTTTATTGCATATATACATTCAATATCTCTTATTGGAAAAACTTTGTTTGATTATATCAAATTCTTGATTCATCATTCTCAACAAAGTTTTCATCTAACACTTGAGCTTTCCTCATCTATTGCTATTCATTAAAGTGTTAGTCTCTCCTAGAGCTAAACTTGTATTGATCATTCATCTAGAGAGAAATACAAATCAATCTCTTCACATTTTTGGGTCATATTGAGGTCCCGTGAAAAGCTCAATATTGTATAAGGATCGGTGCTCCTTGTTTGTAAGTCACCGGATACATTGTAAGGGTTTGGATTGCACCATAAATCAATCAAAATAGTGGAAAGGCCGTGCTCGTGTTGGAGAGCTTGGTAACGGGGGACGTAGATCATTGGTTGGATCGAACCTCCATAAAAATCGTTTGCACTCTCTCTTCTCTTTTATTTACTTAGATATTGTGCTTATATTTTTGTGAATCATCTTTTATTTTCTTAAATATCATTTTTGAGAATATTTTTCGAAAAAGTTTGAGAAAACCAATTCACCCCCCTCTTGGTTAGTTATTCTTGGGCTATCACTATACTTATCCGTGTAAGATATGATTAAGTGTAAGCAAAATAGTCATGAACATCACTAACTTTGGTTGGTATATTGAATAGAATACAATGAAAGAATAGTGAACCTAAGTTGTGAAAACCAAAACCACTAATTGACAATTAAATTACTCGACCAGTTGAAAGGATAGTTTGGGGGTGGTTGAACCAATGCAGAAGGTATTTAGATAGGTGTTGATTCAGTGCTTGAGTAATAATTGTGTGGAATGTATTTGGCTTCCATGTAGAATCTAGGTATTGACCGGGTGCTAGAAATATAATCCCCGCTTTTTTATCTTGCTTCTTTTCTAAAAAAAAAATTTGAAAGGCATTGTACTTGCATTATCTTATACCTCTCTTCGTAGCCCAGTTGACTCGAGTGATAAAGCCCGTTAGGGTTCTCAAAACTCGGTGCCCGAAGTTCTATTAGATCTAGGAGCCATCGGCCTAAAGCTCACTACAAAAGCTTAAGGGAGTGAGGTCTAGCACATAAGATATTAAAAAAAAAGAGAGAGAGAAGCAAAAGCAAGATTGAGCATTTGTGCGTATAACTTGGAGATTTAGATGACTAGTGGGTTTGACTTACCTGGTGGAAGCTTGATGGCCAAAGCATTCAATAAAGGGAGAATAATCACAAATCTAGTGAGCAACTGTATTGGATAGACCTAACCAAATTTTGAGTGGTAAAAGATAAGTGTTTTGAGGGCAACTATAGAGTTAACACCTATGGTGAGAGGTTGAACATCAATAGGGGAATGTGTATTCTTACAAGAGAGAGGAAATATTTGACCACTGAGGGAACAGAATATTACCAACCTAAAAGTTTATGTTGATTGCATTGACTATGCGCATACACATATATCAGTCGAGCATCGGATAAGTAAAAATCTATTTTTGTAGCATGATTTAGGAATAATTTTTATTGATTGACTTGTTTCAAAACCTGAAGAAAACACGGCAAGCTATCTACTATAGTTAATTTTAATATTATTTGTCTGATTGTTTAAGTAAATAATCATGTTCGATAAAGAACAAATGTTCAAGTTTGGGGATATTTGATAGGTGTCGATTTACGCTTATCTGTAGTGTCAAAATTGGACAATTATATGTAATCTTGAATGAATATTTACTTAATTGCGTGTTAATTTGATTATTTTAGGTTGAAACCCGAGTTCCAATGGATTTGGAGAGAAACAAAGAAAAATTGGCAAAGAAGGAATAAACATGCACGAAGATGGAGAAGTGGAGACCAACTTGTAAACATGTAAAAGATGAAGGAATTGAGTGGCAAATAAAAGGAGACCCAATTGAAATGAAAGAAGAAATTCAAGGACTAAAATACAAACAACTAAAAGTGGAAGGACCAAACAGCAATAAACGGTTGCAGTGAACCGTGGCAAATAGCAGCCGCTGTTTGCCGCGGTCCAACTGCGGTTTGTAAACCGCGGCAAATCGTAGCCAGCTCTTGGCGGCGAACCGCGACCCGCATTAAGGAAAATCCGATTTTTCCTAACTTAAACTAAGGGCATTTTGGTCCTTTTTGGATTAAATATAATTTGGAAAGATTTGGAACTATATAAAGACCTAACCTAGGTCAAAATAGGTTGTTGAATCTTTGGAGAGCACAAGAGAAGACGAATAAAAGAACAGCGAAGAAAACGAAGAACGACCAAGATCAAGAAGATTGGAACGTGAATATTAAGATATCTTGGTGCAAGATAATCAACGTCTTTTTCATCTTTTCTTTAGAACCCGGTTATGTATTCAAATCTTCTAATGTTTTATTCTTCTCGAATCATGAGTAGCTAAATTCATAGTTTGGATGAACGAGGTAGCCTAGCTTAATTCTTTAATTTCGAATCTCAAGTTTTGACTTATAAATTTTTTAAGTACTTGATTTTACTTCTTCTCTTAATGCTTGGAATAACTGGCCATTATTTCATTGATCTTGTGGATTGTAATGAACTGAGAAACAAATTATTAATCTAGACTACGTAGTAAAATTCGGCAATTGGATAAAAGGTAGAGATACACTTTTATTATTGTTGTGGTCTGAATTGAATTCTTAGGAGAATTAATGCATCTTATTAAGGACCATTCTGACTATCTAAGTTGACTTAATTAGATAGGACTAATTTGAACTCGAGAGAGGTAAATTAGGTTAAATTCGTGAATTCAACCGAATACAACTTTAGGAACAAATCTTGAGAGGGGGAATTAGAGATGACAACTAGGTGAATTCGTTTGTCCAAACGCTTTAACCATCATTCTTCTCTAAATTGTCGATTTTCGCTTTCAAATAAGTTATTGCATTGTTTTTCTTATTTTAAAATATCTAAAGTTCTAGTTCAAAATCTATCAAAGCAGTTTATTTTATGGTGCATTCTACAGATTAATCACTAAAGATTAATTGAACTAATACATAAATAAGATAGTCTTCTTGGGAACGATAATCCGGACTCAATAAGTCCACTTTATTATTTTTGTACGATATTGTACACTTGCAATCACAATATTTTCACAACAAAATCCATGGACTAAAGCGGAGAAATTAGAAAGATGAAGGATTTATCGTGCAAATAATCAGGAATATAGCCGCAAAAATTGAAGGAACTTTTCACAAGTGCCATTACCCTTGCGATAGCCAAATTCAAGGGGAGAAAAATAGCATTGAATCAGACATAACCTTGTGATCGCAGAGATTTTGCCCTTGCGATCGCAAGGGTATTTCGTGACCAAAATTTTGGTTTCCTTATTTTAGTCAAATCTAGATTGATATTTCTTTTCGGACACGACTTCTATATTAAATTAGGATTTTTTGGGACATATAAAGAAATATTGTGATTTAAACAAAAGGGAGGAGACAATATACAAGAATAAAAATTACATGAATCAAGCTAAGTTTTCAAACTTGCAAGGAAGAAATAGATTCTTGGTGCAAGATCTTCATCTATTTCTTGTTTTTCACTTCAAACCCAGTTATGTATTATATTCTCTTCTTTTGTTTTTATTCTTTTATGATGTGTAATTAAACCATAATTGGGATGAACGATGTAACTTAGTTTAGATTATTCAATTTCAATTCTCACGTTTTGAATGTATATTGATTATGTATTGATTTTACTTCTTCTCGTAATGCTTGAAATAATTGGCTATTATTTCATTGAATTGTAGATTGTAACTAATCGAGGGATAAGTTATTAATCTAGACCACGTAATAAAATCATACAATTGGATAAAAGGTAGAGATACGTTTTTGTTATTATTGCGGTTTTAAATTGAATTCTTATGAGATTTAATGCATCTAGTTTAAATATTATTCTGACTTTACATATAGATATAGGGAGTTGACTTAATTAAATAGGACTATTATGAACTCAAGAGATGTAAATTAGTTTAAATTCATGAATTCGACCGAGTAAAAGGTTAGGAAGAAAACTTGGGATGAGAGATTAGAGATATAACTATGGTGAATTCGTGAATCCCGACACTTTAATCATCATATTTGATAAATTTTTGATATTTGTGGTCAAATACATTATCATATTATTTTCTTAAATTAATAATTATAGGTCCATTGTTCGAATAAACATATTTTAAATTGTTTTCAATAGATTAGGATTATGATTAATTGAGCTACTATCTAAATAAAATAGTCTTCATGAGAACGATAATCTGGACTCATTATGTCCACTTTATTACTTGTCAACGATATTGTACACTTGCAATTATTTTGATAACAATTTAGCAGTAACTAACCATCATCAATTCAATGTACAGAAAAATAACGTAGCAGCTCCTTCTAACATATCGAGTGTACAATGATCGTAACGCTTGCTTTTTTTTTAGCTATTTCCTTTCCCTTGTTGATTTCCTTTTTGATTCAAAACCATGTTCTTTATTGGATTGGGCATCTCCTTCTTTCATCGAAGACTTTGAGGTGGAAGAAGCCAAGAATGCAATGATGGATATCAAAGCTCTGGTCAATGAGCTAGAAAGTTTCTTAGTTCTGGAAAGTGGAATATTAGATCTTGCTCTTTCTGATTTGTTACCAAAGTTTGAGCTCCTGAAACCAAAGATCAAGGATCACTGCATTAGAGTCTCAAACATGCCATGTGATATGGCTCCAAACACTGCTCTGTTTTCACTCTTCATTTTTTTATTCCGTTCATGATGATCTCAGGCACCTAATAAAAAATTATAAAGTGGATTTTGGGTTTTTGGGGGGTGGAGGTGGATTTTGAATTTTGAGGTTTGATAAAGAAGATGACCTCTTTATTGCTTTTTATTTTTTTGGGTACATTTGTTATTTTTCATCATTTTTTTCTTGTTTTTTGTTTTTTTGTTTATTTGAAAGGAAGGGTAAGTTCGTTATAAAGGACCTACCATGCCTATTTTTTCAAACGTTCAGGATGTCTAGTGCTATTTTTAAATATTATGGGTTTATCCCCAACTTTTCTGAAATATTGGAGAACAAAATGCAATTTTTCCAAAGTATAAAAATGGGGACCAACTAACAAACATCCAAAAGTTGAAGGACTTGGGATACAAATAAAAGAGGGTGAAATTGAAATGAAAGAGAAAATACAAGGACTAAAATGGATATATTACAAAAATAAAGGACTTATCGTGCAAATAATAAGGGACTAAGCCTCAAAATTGAAGGAATTTGTCGCAAGGGCCATTAACCTTGCAGTAGCAAGGATCAAGGGGAGAAAAAAGTATTGAATGAGACATAACCTTGCAAATGCAGAGAGTTTGCCCTTACGAATCATTCACGACCAGAATTTTAGTTTCTTTATTTTAGTCAAATTCGAGTTTGGTATTCTTTTGGAACACAACTTCTACATTAAATTAGGTTTTTTAGGACATATAAAGAGAGATTAAGATTTAAACCAAAGGGAGGAGGCGATATACAAGAATCAAAAGAGATTAGATAGGCTAATTAAGCTATGTTTTCAAACTTTGCAAGGAAGAAATAGATTCTTTGTGCAAGATCTTCATCTAATTCTTGTTTTCGTTTTGAACTCGGTTATGTATTCTATTCTCTTCTTTGGTTTTATTCTTTTATGATGTGTACCTAAATCATGGGATGAACGATAACATAATTTAGATTATTCAATTTCAATTCTCAAGTTTTGAATATATGTTAATTATGTATTGATTTTACTTCTTCTCGTAATGCTTCGAAAAATTGGCCATTATTTTATTGAATTGTAGATTGTAACAAACTGAAAGAAAATTATTAATCTAGACCACGTAGTAAAATCCTACAATTGGATAAAAGGTAAAGATACGCTTTTATTATTGTTGCGGCCTTAAATCGAATTCGTATGAGGTTTAATGTATCTAGTTGAGGATTATTATGACTTCATATAGAGATATAATGAGTTAACTTAATTAATAGGACTAATTTGAACTCGAGAAACGTAAATTAAGTTTAATTCGTGAATTCGACCGAGTACAACATTAGGAAGAAAACTTGAGAGGAGAGAATGGAGATGATAACTATTGTGAATTTGAAAATCCCAATACTTTCACATATGTTATCATATTGTTTTCTTAAATTAATAGTTATAGGTCAATTGTTCGAATAAACATGTTTCAAATTGTTTTCAATAGATTAGGATTAGGATTAATTGAGCTACTATCTAAATAAAATAGTCTTCATGGGAATGATAATTCAAACTCATTAGTTCCATTTTATTACTTATTAACGATATTGTACACTTGCAATTATTTTCATAACAGTTCATACCAGTAACTAACCATCATCGATTCAATGTACAGAAAAATAACATAGCAGCTCCTTCTGACATATCGAGCATACAATGATCGTAATGCTTGCTTTTTCTTCGCTATTTCCTTTTCGATTCAAAACCACGTTCTTTATTGGGTTGGGCACCTCCTTCTTTCATCGAAGACTCTAAACTATAATACTTGTTATTGTACGACCAACCAAGCCCTTAAAATAAATAAATCAAACTTTATCCCCAACCGAGGTGATAGACCACGTTATGGCCGATGTGATTACCAGCCAAAGAGCAAAAAGGGGACTCCATAAACATTCGAAATGTACAATCTTATTCAGCTAAATTGAAACCCATTTTTGCTATGTCCATGAAATCAAAAAACAATAATTATGCCACAAAGAAAATTTAATCGAAATGATTGCAAAAATGAAATACAATTAAAGCTACGATATTATGAACACGAATCAATTGTTTTTTCTGACAGTAATTTGTAATAACTGATTAAAATTTGCGATAGACAAGTAAAAATTAACATACATATATACATAGATAAAAAGGTTAATAGAAAAACCTGTCCACGGTAGCCTTGGGGATATATAGAGAAAGGCAAGCCGATTGAAATTTTGATGTTTGATGCTAGAATTGCTAAAAATCTGGATATTTATACTTATGGCTTCAAATATATTGAAATCTATTTAAAATCCTTCAAAATTTACTAAGTTGTGGACAAACCCTCTCAATAAATAGAGTTTAAATTTTGGGGGGTTTTCCTCTTATTTTTGAAGACATTAAAGGGTTTGAACTTTGTGTGATCAATGACCATTTTCTAGTTGGTGATTCAAACTAAATATGAAACATGATTGTTGGATTATAAATGTCTTAAAAGAGTTAGAAGATTTTCCAATTGAAAGCAACTTTATTTTCCATGAAACAATTAATATTTTGCGAGAAGTTGATCAATCTCAATGAAATCTATTTAGTGAGAAGTAGTGAACATCTCTTTCTTTCCCTGATTGTATTCTAGAATCGATAGTGTAGATTTTCCTCGTCTTTCCTTGATTTAGTAAGATTCTAGGCATGAATTTCTGGCTTAGTATATCCAATAATGCATAGTAGTTGTGTAGTGTCATTACGCTAAGCAACTCCGTTTGTGGTAAGTGTCCAATATGCCAAATATCCGATGGAAAGACATGGAAGTACTATCCACACACGTATTTGCACCATAAGTGTCCAATATGATAAATATCCGCTTGTTATATGTAAACATTTACGAGGTGTGTGTTGTCATCTCGGATTTTTATAGATTTCTTAATATTTATAAATTTTCATAGATTTCATGGATTTTTATAAAATTTCACAAATTTCATAACATTTCAATCAATTTCTGTATTATAGATTTTATAATAGATTAGAATGTATTTCATAGATTATCATTATTTTGTGGTCTTTTTATGAAATGTTTTATTTTTACCTCCTCAATTACTTAAAACAACTTGTCGAATCGGTGGATATAAAAATGATTGCCTGAATCACTGATGATTGCTTGGGGTGTTCTCTAACGTGTAAAAATGTGCTTCTTCGAGAAGTTTATGACAACCCGAGCATTATTAGTGTGTAATGCCACCACTTTCACCCACTTTAAAACATAATCCATCATCACGAGCATATATTCACGGGAGAACGAAGATGGGAATAATCCCGTGAAGTCTAAGTCAAAAACATCAAATAGCTCGACCTCCAAAATATTGTTTAGCGAAAAATTTGTGAAGCGTTTTTATAGTTAGAGAGTTCTTTTTATTATTATTTTCCTTGTAAGCGAAAAAGAAAATGTAATGTGTTTGCGCTATGATAAATATGCAAAACACGGATCGATCACAAGCATATGGCGTCTTCAACAAGTAAATAATGTATGTAGAGTGTCAATCACATGAGGGTTGTCTTGTTTGTAATCAAATAAATTAAATTCTAGTTCAATTCAAAAGCCATAAAACACAATTTGGTTGAGTTTGATTAAGGTTCTAAATTAAGATTTTGATAAAAAAATCAAATCAAATCAAAGTAATGTTTGAGAAATATTGATAACTAAATTGTTGGAATCTTGATTTCGCTTAATATTCGCCTAGTTAACTCCGTAATTTGTATTTTATCATTCTACCTATTTTCAATGGATCAACCCAATTCTCGTAACGTATAGTTAATTACTTCTCTCGAGTAAAATTAACCCTAATTAATTATTTTAATTTACTATATCTCTATATATATATTAATAAGACAATCAATTACAATACATTGATAAGATAAAATCACAATAAGAATTATTCCTGAAATAAAATAGGATAAAAATGTAAATCACTTTTAAATATTGGAAAATGCTTTTTATGTAATTTGAAATAAGGCTGATCTTAGTTGTTGTTGCTTTAAAGATTTTGAATATTTATATGAGAACGGAAGTTTCATAAATTGAAATATAAAATTGCAATTGTTGAATATTGTAATGAAGAAATTCTTGGAAGCTTGATTACATAAATGCTAAGAAGAGAATGTGATATACTGGAAAATCTCAACCAAAAAAAAAAAAACACACTCTGAATTCAATGAGGAAGACTTCTTGCTTAAATAGGTAACTTTGACGGATTTGAAATCTAGACTTGATCTTGAATTGTTGAAGAATTGTTTGCTTTTGAAGAAGTTGTCGACAACAAGAATAATTGCCCACAGTTTTTCTTCGCTTTTCAGCAAAGTAGTGATAAAGGGACAACAATTAAGACAATAATAATTATCTACAACTTTTGACTTCCTTGCTGATGATGGACAGGTAGCTCTGGACAACTAGTAGCAATCTTGAGGGGGGACAGTTGGAATCAATCTTGAAGAGAATAGCTGGTAATATCTCTGAAAGGATATTTTGAAAGAGTAAAAAATCATCAACCAAATCATCTATCTCATAGCAATCATCTTCATTGTTCTGGGCGTAGTCTTCAGTATTTGACTTTGATGATGACGGACTCGAAGCTTTTGAAGGATTTGATGCCGTTCATGCAAAGGAGGCTACTGGTTGAGCTAGCTATGCAAATTCTTTGGGATCTTTGTGTTGTTGATTTTAATCCTGCAAGTAGACGGATAGTTAACAAGTAATAAAGTGATGTGAAAGGTGTCAAACCCATGAGGACTAATTATCAATTAACCTATTAATTTATAATTCTAGTTTGAACAAAGTCAAGAACACATATTCGTTTTGAATTTTATTCTAAAACTATTCTAAGTATGTTTAAATGAATCTAAATTATCAAGCAAGCAACGTAAATTTGTGAGAACGAATTCAAGTTGTACTAACACTAGGATTTGCGAATCCACCTATACGTTCCTTAATCAATTATTCGTTTAATCGCTTTAGTTTATAATTACTATAGATTGAAAATCGGTGATCTTACAGTAATCAAAAACCTCTCTCCAATGTCAATCAATTCTATATCGACATGCAAACTTAATTATCTCTAATTAAGTTTCGAACATAAAAATATGCATTTAAATCACAAGAACACTTAATCGGATTTCACAAGGCATAATAGTAATTTCTATCTATTATTGGACATTATGTTATTCAAAACTACGTGCTTATCTATATTGAATCTCTCGACTTCAATAAAGATCAGAAAACATTATAATGGTGATCAAGTATTAAAAAATTAGAAAGAATGAATAAAGAATAATCAATCAATAAGTAATTAATTACTAAAATGAAAAGATTTCTAATTAATTAAAAACATAAGGTTTCATCGTTCATCCTACTAATAAGTAAATTAACCGGACATGATTTTATAAAACAATATAAGAATTGTATAAATCGTGTTCTGAAAGAAAAAGAAGAAAATAAGATTACAACCCGTGATTCCGGCTCAAAAATCTTCAATCCGTTCTTCGATCTTCGATTATTTCTTTGTATATTTTGTTCCCAAAATTCGTCTCTTGCGATTTGTCTATTCTCTGGCTTTAACTTATTTTCTTATGCTGAATTCGGTAGAATTCTATTTGGATTAGGAGACAACTTAATTGCTCATGCGGAAAGCCTTGCGATCGCATGGGTTGTGTCCACTATGTTCTGCCTTTGAAATGCTATCCTTACGATCGCATGGTCATTTTGGGGGATTTCTTGGATTCCTTCCTTTGATATTTGCATGCCAAGTCCCTAAAGTCTCTTTATCTTTGCAATTAAGTTCTCTTTTCTTCTGTTTTCTATCTTTTCGTTAGATCGACACTTGAATTTGAATTTTTCCTAACATAATAAGAAAACAACACACCATTAAACTGAAAACAATTAAGAGTATTAATAATTATCCCTTTTTGTGAGCTTTGATCAGTACAAAATAGTACTTATCACTTTTCATTGGGCGAGCATTGCCATGAGCCTGCTTTTCTCGATTAAGAAATTGGCTTACTTATATCTTGAACTTTTGAGGGAATAGACTTCCTTTTTGATTTGTGCTCACAGGCTTCGAACCGTGATTGAACGGACTTTAGGTGGGCATTAGTTTCTATAAAAATTTTCTCGCCATTTGATCTTAATCTTGCGAACATTATGTTTTGGAGAGAACTTCGTGATATCATCAGTGTAGACATGAAGGTCGCAACACATGATCCACGACACTTTTAAAAATTTTGAAAATTGGAAAAGTGGCCATTCTTGTTCAATAATGAATTTTGAACCATAAGTTTGCTTCTAAAGCAAAGCTTGGAATAATCTGTTCTTCAAGTCCAAAATTAATAATTAATTCAGTAGTTGATTTAGTGAAATATTATAATTTTGAGAGTTTCACTTGAGATTCAATAATAACTGGCAATTTTCCAGTTCCTGTTTGGACAGTTTTTTTAAAATTTGAAGGTGTGGTTGAAGGCTGAGGTTTTTGAGGCGTTTTGGGAGGACCAAACTTAGAAGGGTTAACTGGATTGAAATGTGGACGGGTTTAAGTTTGAAAAGGATTTCGAGGTCTGGGAATATTTCCAAGGACTTGAAACGTATTTTGAGTATGAATTTAGCTTGAAGAAGATATTGACTTGGCTTGTTTTGGTTTGGACGCTTGAGTTGTCTTTTGAGAGGAAGACGAACAAAACATCTTTTGAGTTGATAGTTTGGAGTAGATATTGATCAATTGACATTGTCTTTTTCTTTTCCTTTTCTCTCGAAGTCATCTTTGTTGATCTTTCCCTATAAGAATTTTCTTGTTAGGAAATCAGGTAACACATTTGTCTTTCCTTGAATATGTTCAATATCAAAATCAAAACATGATAAAATTGCTTGCCATCTGGCAAAAATCTGTTCTAAAACTAAAATTTTAACATCTTTTTGAAGAATATATTTGGTAGCCTTACAATCAGTTTTGAGTAAAAAGTTTTGTTGATGAGAGATCATCTTGAAACTTTGTAATGCATAAAACAACAGCTAAAGTTACCTTTTTGACACTAGAATAGTTTTTCCGAAGTTTGATCCAAATGCCAGAATGGTAGTGGACCAATTATTCATTACTCTCGATTTTTATTTGAGAACTCCTCCATACCCTAATTCAGAGGCATTTGTTTCAACAATGATGAGAACTTTTAGATTGATAATATGGAGGCAAGGTAGAGACTTGATTCCTTGTTTGATTTTCTTAACAACAAGGCAATGTTCTTGACTCCAAGCGGGTGGATTTTTCCTAAGTCTTTGATAGACAGGTTCACAAACCTGCCTAATATTTGGAATGAAATCTGCCACATAGTTGACGCACAGAAGAAATCTCTAAAGACTAGTTTTATCTAAGATTTCATCAAGAAATATATTGGAGAATTCAAGACTTCTTTGAATTGGGGTAAAGGATCGTTGGTAGATTTCAAGACCTAAAATTTGATTTTAGTTTGACATAGAACAATTTTTTTAGCAGGTACTACTAAATCATTGGACTTAATAATCTTGATAAATGTATTTAGATGTTTGAATCTGAGCTTTCAGAATATATTAAAACATCATCTAAATAGACTACAGAAAAACTTTGATAGGAATTGAAGACATTATTCATGATTTTTTGAATTTCAAACTCTGATGGAGCATTTTTAAGGCCAAAGTGTATAACATTCCATTCATATTGTCCAAATGGAGCATTAAAAGATGTTTTGTACTTGTCTTGTTCATTTATCTCAATCTGCCAAAATTTAGATTTCATATCAAATTTTGAGAATATTAATGTATTGAGTTACCTATTTAGTAAATCTTTCTTTTGAGGTTTAGGATATCTGATACATTGAAGTACCTTATTTAAGGGTTTGTAATTGATAATTAACCTCGGGCACCTCTCTCAATTTCGCTTTGATTATTGACATGGAAAGCATAACAGCTCCATGGAGATTTACTAGCTTAATAAGGCCCTTTTTCTTTTAGGTGATCAATTTCTTTGACACGATATTCGAGCAATTCCTGTTTCATTTTTATTCGCCGAGACTTTGTAGGAATCTTTGATTCATTGAAATCAGAAATATAGGGTAAAGAGATAATATGTTTCTTTCTATCCTAGAAAGCATTTGGAATATTAAAACATATTTCTTCTTCAATCTATTTCTGAATTTGAGTGATCTTTTCTTTAGTTTTTAATTTTCCCAGTTGTTCTTCAATTCTTGTATATTTGATTTCTTCCTTAAGAAATTTAGTGCTATTTTTTGAGGTTGATATTATTGATTATTTTTTAAATTGAAGCTTGCTTGATGGCATTAACGTCCTTATAGGATGGAGGATTAGTGAAACTAAAGACAAGTTCATGACCAAAGATTTTTGTTCTTAATCCATCTTTATCGGCATAAACAGGATAAATTCGAATAAAAGGGGTACAAAGAATGAATTCTTGGTCTAAATCTTTGACGAGATAGAAAATATTTTTGTAACAAATTCTTGAGTTACAGATATGGGCTTTTGAAAGCTTATATTGAATGTTGAGATTTTTTCCACAAGCGCCCAGTAGATTTTTTAAAAATATTTTGTAGGTATTAGACCTTCTCTAATACAATTTTGATCCGCTCCTGAGTCTAGACTGTGGTCTTCAACTTGAATTCTTTGTTGACGATTATTATCATCTAACAATACCATTTTTGGAGATGGACTCTATTTATAACGTTGAGATGATCCTCTTCTGTTGGAGATACGTCTTGATTAATTTCTTTATCGGATTAATCTTCTAAGTCTTCTTTATTAAAAAGTTCTTCATTCTGTTCTATATGTTTAACTTTGAGGAGGATAACTTCCATTTTGACATCTTTCATTTGTCTTTCTAAGCTTGAATTTTGGCTTTTCATGTTATTAACTTGTGCTTTAAGATCATTGCTTGAAACTTTAGAACTAGAAGTTTCTTCTTCGAACCAATTCATAATTTGTGACATATTAAATGGTTTGATCTTTGGGTTTTGAGGAATTAGTAGTTGATTGAATTTTCTTCTTAATTGAGGATCTTCAATTTTTTCAATTATTTTTTGGATAATAACTTTCTCTGTATCATTCTCTTCTTGAGTAATGACATTAATGGATTTATTTTTGCAATGACAAGCATTGGTTTCGCATCTACAAACTTGTTTGTCATTACTGGATTCAGAATTAACAGAATTTTTTTCAAAATCAGGATCTTCTTGCTTTTGGTAAACTTGCTCATCCTCATTTTCTCAATAGTCTTCAGAACTGGATAAAACAAAATTTAACAATTGATTTTTTAAATCATCTTCAATTTGGAGATTGTTGATTTTCTTCTTCATAGGACACTGATGAGAATAATGTCCTTCTCGTCGACTTTCAAATCTTTCATTTTTGAGTTTTGCTTTGAGTTTAATATCATTACATAATGCTAATCCTTCTTTATTGAGTAGTTGATAATTTCACCATAAGTAAGGGAAGCATATGGAATGATATCATTATTTTAATTTTTGATGGTAGTCCTTACTCGTTCGGTGAAGAGTTTTAGAAGTCCAAATAAAATATTTCCTTCCAAAAGGCTTGGAAGCAATCTTCTCTAACCATAACTTTGGTAAGGAATATGTATTTATAGTTTTATACCATGTGAAATCATGAAGCTTTGGATAAGTAAGATTCATTAGGATTTCAAAAGATCTTTCATGAAAGACAGTTTGATTACCAATAAAATGTTTTACGATTGAATAAATGAAGGTCGGAGACCACACAATTCACAAATATTGATAAATAACAAATTCTCATTTTTAAAATCAAACATAAATATGCATACACAAGAACGGCGTTGAGATGGGCTTCATGATTCAATAAAGATACAATATACTAGTAGTTTAATTTTTTAAACTTAGATTTTGTTTCACAACTTCAATGGACGCCCAAAAATTTGAAGTTACACACATTTCACGATCATCATTGGATATGGGTAGGTCAATTATAACGAAAGATTGAGAATTGTCCGGCTACTTTGTAAAGGTTAGAGAGCAACTTGCTGTTGAGACAAAAGATTGAAAAATCAACAGATTAACTCTTCCTTTATAAAAATATATATGATTTGATAAATTATGTAGACAAGAAATTACATAATTTGATGCCAACCTCTTTTAATGTAACAAATCCACCCTTACCTTTTTTTAGCATAATCTATCAACAACCTTTCAATTATGTAGCAAAACTCATTATTCTCTTCATTTTGGCCATTAAATGATGGATTTGCCATTCTCTTTTTATTAAAAAATTAAAAGAAATCAATAAAACAACAAAAAATAAGAGAAAATTACCATAAAAAAAAGTATCATAACTTTTCAAAAAAGTATAGATAAATCTTACTTAAAACAATTTAATACACATTAACACACAAAATTAGAAAAAGTAAAACATTTTATTTTTCCCACCCACATCCCCACGCATAGGGGCGGAGACAGGGCTGGGCCTGTCTGGGCCCAGGCCCAGCCCTGTCCTAAAATTTTTCATAAATTTACAGTTAAATAAAAAAAAATTCCCAATGTTTTTTAAACCATGGCCCAGCCCTGTAGTAGAGCCTGGCTGAGCCCATGCCCACGCCCACACCCACACCCACACCCACACCCACGCCCACGCCCAAACACCACCTCCACAAATGCAATCACTATGGCGGATGTGGTTCTCGGCGATGGTAGGACTTATGGTGGCATTTTGTTGTACTCCGACAAAGAATTAGGTGATGAGTTGCTACCTTTGGCTTATGCTACAGATTGTGGGAGTAGATATTGCCATTATGGTACGCTAGATTTTGCAAAATTGTTGGAAAATTTGTGATCTGCGATCAGGGAGGCAATGCGAGAGTTGAAAAAAGAAATGTCGTTCACGTCCCAAGAATGATAATGGCCAATTTAGTCGACTCTGGAGAAGAACTTTTGACGTATGTGCATTTCATCCCAACAACTATGATAGGTTAAATCGCCAGCGACAAAATCCAAACTTATTCACACTCTGGATCCGTTGCCAATTGCCACTATTAAGTTCAGTAAGACCGTTATCAGTCGCTCAACCCCCGCTCCTCGTGTCGTTTCGATCTCCAGCCGTGGCCCTGACTACCACATCAAAGATTCTAAAACCAGGTGTAATTGCATCGGGAGTTAACATTCTTGCTGGATGGACTATGTACATTGGCCCGACAAATTTGGGAACGAGCACAAGGAATGTTGCATTTGTGAATGTTGTGTTTAGTTTTCTGTAGGTGCGAGCGGGGTGGTTAGGTTGGAGTAACCTTAGCTGAGAAAAATGAAATGTTTACATTTTATTTTTTTTGTGTTTTATTATGTATTAAATTATTTTAAGTAAAACTTATCTGTATTTTTGAAAAATTCTAAGACTTTCATTGCAATTTTTTCTTTTTTTCTTTTTGTTATATTATTTGTTGACGTCGGAACCTGCAACGTCCACGTGTCAACAGATCTACAGTCACTCCTCTGCCAACTCGTATACTTGCACACTAGGATAATCGTTAGGCACCAAGATCTCCGAAGAAAAAGGGTCCAGCGATAGTTGGTACTCCGACGATCAAGTCAACTGCCGGTAGATGGAAGATACACCGGGGTGGAAATAATGGAGTGTGGAAGAGACAAGTAGGCAGAGATTTGAGCAGAGTTTAGGGTGGGATTCTTAAGCATAAAAAGTGCGTACCTTGAAATAACCGGAGACGTTGTATTTATAGCATAAGAGTTTCAACTGATTTAGGAGACAAATCAATTTGATACTCAATCGGATCCTCCTTCCTTATGTGATAAAGATCTCCGAGATTATCTTCCTTCCTTGAGTTTATCACGTTGCATATTTTTAAGAGATTACGATTCGATTTCCTTGTGAGGATTCGTGCACCCAATCAACGCAATCTTTCCTTAGTTACTTCTCTGGTAGTCCCAGCATATTGAGTTATCTGCTGGTTACGAATGATATGAAGCCTGACGAGGCCCTGTGGATCACACGTAAGTGCCGAGGCCTTCTACAAGCCCCGCGGGTTTCTGGCTGCCGAAGGCCAAGGCATGTGATGGGCCTTCTGGCGTTTTATCGGAACTTCCGAGGCCCTAACAGGGCCCAGATAGGGTTCTTGATGGATCTTGAACGGGGCCCTTGCTGGGCCTGGATGGGGCCTTTGCTGACGTGGCAGCCATATCATAATCGTGTGGTAACAATAGTCCCCCAAGTCCAAGCATCCCCCCAGACATTACGACTTCTTCTTACATTCGTGCTCACTGTGGTTATTTTGTCGATAAGTGAGAAATTCCTAGTGGGTGTGTCGTTTGAGTCGTACGATTCCATAGTTACTGTACGATTCCATAACCTGGGGATAGTAAAATTTCGTCCAGAAACGACGATTCACAGAACCCTTCTGACGCTCCCACAAACCCTAGTATTATTGGGAGCGTTTCCCCGTCGGTTGCCACATCATCTTCATCTTCCGAAGTTGCAGGAGGGATAAATTCGGAGCCTCCTGTCGTAAGCCAGTTGTCCGTCTGTGCCAGCGGAAGAGACGGCGATGAAAGGGAGGCCCGACGCTGGGGTTCCTAAATGAAGGGATCTCTTGACAAGAGGGACGCCCCGGCCGCGAGGGCTCTTGACGAGGAGCTGAAGCGGTCGGCAACCTAAGCGTCCATGGCTCAGTCAAGGATCACTGTGGCAGAGTTGGAGGACATACAGTTGTCCTATGACATTTCCACGATCATGACGCTCAGAGCCCCGGGCCTCGAAGAACGTGCTGACCATCTCCCAAAGGTTATGTGGCGATCTACGAACCTGCGATGCCGTAAGGCCTTCGCCTACCAATTCATCACTTCTTTCGCTAGGTGTTAAGGGATTGGAACCTGGCTCCCTGTCAGATAACACCGAATGGCTGGGAGCAGATGGTTGCCTCCTACATTTTGTGGAGTGTTACCGAGGCGGAGGGAGACTTGTCTTCCAAGGAGTTCAAGTCCATATATCGGCCTTGCCGGTCTGCTGGCTGGTATAACATATCTCCCTGGCCGGGTCAGAAGTGGGAGACGGCCACCGATAGTCCCAACAAGGTGCACAATTGGAAATAGAGGTTTATCTTCGTTGGCGGGGACTGGGAATTTGTGTCAGAGGACCATCTTCCTCACGTGTCTATCCCTCAGCAATTCGGAGAACTCGGTATAAACCGCCGCATTCATGTGGAATGTTGTTTACAGTTCCTGACTTAATGTATTTACTCTCTTTTGCAGATTGTGGGAAAGCACCAATCCCGAAGAGAAACCACGGGGAGCTGAGGTCGAAGTGGGAGAAGGTTCGATCTCTCAGTAGTGACTTTCGGAGCCTCGGGAACCTGTTGAAAGACGACAACCTTCTGGCCAGCTGCAGACTAATGTGTAAGTCTCGCTTGCCTTGATATGCTGGTACTATAGTGGAGAATTATCTGGGTGCGTCGCTTATTTATGTCTGCGTTTAACAGCTTACAGGCTCAAAAGCGTACCCATATTCTGCCTTGCCCGTCCCGCCAGCAGAGAGGGTTCTTCTGTTCAGGTGCCGGTGGCGGAGGTGCCTGGGCCGTCGCAAGACATCCCAGCTACTGTGCCACCAGAGCCCACCCCCAGTCAGGACGTTCCTCCTCTGCCCCCGCCTTCGACGACCGTTCCATCTCCCAGCCCTACTACATCCAAGGACAAGGGAAAGGGCATTATCGAAGATACGGGCGATGCGGGTTCACGAAAGAGGAAGGCTCCGGCATCCGCAGGAGGGTTCATGGGGGATGTCCGCAAGTCGGGTCGAACCGAGGGTGCAAAGAAACCCGGCCCCTCGACCGGCCAGGAGAGCCCCATCTGCATAGCTCAACGCCAAGAGGAATTCAAAACCTCCGTTATGGAAATGCTCCCGGTCCACCCCGTAATGATGGCGACGAGCATGCATAAGTACTGGACCCAGAAGTGGGAGAAGGCCGTGAGGGGGCCAATGTTCGGGAGAGGCTGAAGATGAACCTGATACGGGGCCTGGTACTGAGCAAGAAATTATTCAATACTTTGGAAAGTTATGACGATCAATGCCACGAGGAAGGGGCCAAGTCCGCCAAGCTGTCCGATGAGCTGAAGGTTGTGCAGCTCGAAAAGGCCCAGCTGGAGTCTGAGAAGAGGGGGCTTCAATTCAAGCTTGACTCCGCGGTGGCGAGGAAGGCGGATGTGAAGGGAAAATATGAGATTGAATTGAAGGCCTCAAAAGAGTGTCTGAAGGACGCCCGAGAACAGAAGCGGGCTGCCGAGGCCTCTATGAAGCGGGTCGAGGAGGTCTAGAGGAATGCCGAGGAGGCTCGGAAGCAGGCCGAGGACCGGGCCCTTGCAGCCGAGAAAGCCCTAGCTGCCACGACCAGTAGGTTGGAGTTCATTGTCGCGGAGGAAGGAAAGTTGCTGGCAGACGCGAGGCTGGAACTGGAGAGGGTCTGAGCCGAATGCGTGGTTGCCAGGGCTAGGGCAGTGGAGGACTATCAGGATGCGTTCATAGAAACGCCCGAGTATCAGGACCTCGCCCACCGTCTGATGACCGCTGGAGGTGAACAGTTGGTGGAGCGCATCACGGAGGTCCATCCAGAGTGGGACCTTTTTTTCCTTCGGCAGGACCCCTCCGAGGCTCGAGCTCCAGATGCCAGACCTAGTGCAGTGGATGAGCAAATACTCCATCCAACTGAGGAAGGCCCGCAAAGTGCCGACCCTTGAAGAGGCGGCGAGGCATTCATACTTCTGTAATTATTATCTGTTTTTGCCTATGATAATGAAACACAATTGATTGACCTATTGTGCTTGAAATTTCGCTATCCCGATGTTTTAATTTTACGTGCGCGTTTGGGGAGGGGAACGCTTCAAATCTAAGAATCATCCCCTTGGCATTAATGGCGCAGACACCTGATGGAATCTGGAGAGTTGGTGTCTTCAACGCCTTGGAGAGGTAGAACATCAACGTGGCGTTCCAAATCACCCTGTTATGACTGTATTTATTGCACCGTACCCATTTCCAACGTAGTCCTTATAAATAAGATGCAAGCGTACTAAGGCTCTTCCACCGTGAGCCTTTTGTATCTAACCCGTCAGAGCCGTGTGATCGGGACGAGTATAGCAAACGTGTGATGGTAGTACGGCTGGAGAGCTAGCATCCAAGATGCCTATTAATCTGAGAATCAACATTCAGAGGACCAAAAGCCTGACCAATCAACGTTTAGCGGACCAAACGTACGGGGTGGGGATTTAGGCTTAGCAGCCTTAGCCCGGCCCCGCCTCTGAACAGTTGATGGGACTGGAGAGGTCTCCCACTGCCAAAAAAGGCATCAACGGCCTTTTTTGGGCAGTATGGTCTAATTAGCCACCAAATTAACTCGGGTTGGTTTGGGAGACTCCCAATCATGGTGAAGTCAGGTTCTCCAACCTGGACGATGCTAGCGTAGACCAGGAGATATGTTTATTAGATCTAGTGACCCCACTCATGTGCTGGCCCAAAGAGGCGGCGGGGTGTTAGAACATATTTCAGTTGTATCCATTTCTGTACTGTATTCTGGATTTAATAAAATCGTGCCGAGTTACCTTCTTATTTGCGCATGTCATATCATCTTGTTTGTGATACTTATGTTTTATGCGTTTGTTTCAGGCTTCGTTGACATCCAGTGTCGCTTACGAAATCACTGGCATAATTCCAAGGCCACCAAACATGCCCCAGGTGGCGCGGAGTGGTTCGTAAGCCACAATCAATACCCCCTCGCTATGTAGTAATTTCAACGAGGTTGGGGCGAGCGTTAACAAAATTGCTTTATCGTGGGCGAGCGTCGGCGTTATTGCTGTCACGCCATGGCATTCGTACAATCACGTGCCGCGCATCCCCACGCGCTCGATGTACCTTTCTAGGGTTTATTGAATGTGCTTTTAGTCTCCCGCCACGTGCCGGCCCACCCGACCGTTGGTATCCCGTTGGGCTTTATATATTGTGATAGGGCTCTCCTAAATTACCATCTTTCCGATTATTCTGCCGTCATATCCGGACTTCTGATTATTTTCGGTCATGTCGGGCTTCTATTTCTCCAAAGTCCCAAAGTTTAAGATAAGGCGTGGGGAGATCGTGGAGGATGTTTCCCTTCCTCACTTGGCGTCACCCACGGTGTTCAGTTCCAGGCCCACAGTGTTGCAGGAGTCGGAGACGGTGGTGGGTAACCTCCATATTCTCCCAGCGCTGAAGGTGAGAGCGGACATTCCGTCTCCGTCGAATTCTGCTAGGCCCGTGTCTCCTCTCGGGAACGTTAGGCCATCGGTGAAAAGGAAACCAAAGGTCGAGAGTGGGGAACAGGCGTCCCGGACGTTCGTCTATCTCCCTCATGGCAGGTGTGAGTATATCAACATTGGGGCCCGCCAAGACAAGCTGGATCCGTCAGTCGTAGAAAAGTTACCTTCAGCAGTTGCTCTTGCAGCTACCTCAGTCCACAAATATTGGACTTCTTCTTTTTGGAAAGCGGTTGATACCGCGGAGGTGATGGAGTTGATGAAGCTGGCCGAAATGTACACCTCCCGCAGTCACGTTTTGAATTATGAGTTGTACAAAATGCTGGATATGAAGGTTGACGAGATACATTCCGCCCATGGCGAGGACGAAGATGCCGAAACGATGAGGGCCGAAATCAAACGTCTTCGGGCTCGACTCGCATTTTCTAAGGATGCGCGGACTCGTGCCACGTATGATGTTACAAAGGCCTAGACAATCCAGAAGGCGTGTATCATTGCCCAGAAGAAGGCTGAGTCACAGCTGAAGTCTTGCCAGAGTATGATACAAGCCAAAGATAGAGAACTAACCGAAGTTTTGAACGAGTTGACGAAGGCTAAGAGCCTGTTAGCCAAACTAGGGGTTCCCAGTTACACCGAGTCGTAGGATTCTGTGTATAGGCGATACCTCTTCTTTATGCTGTTGTAAAATTCTTTTATGTAATTGATTCATGAAATTCTAGTGGAAACTTTTATGATTGTTCCACATGTTTGCACATTTGATATGTTTATCCAGCGAGTTGTTAGAGTTGGTCGCGAACCACACTCCCTCGCCACTGAATTGACCATAATTGCTTAAATACACGTAAAATGTTTATCCAGCGAGTTGATAGAGTTGGCCGCGAACCGCACTCCCTCGCTGCCGAGTTGATCGTACTTGCTTACATACGCATATAATGTTTATCCAGCGAGTTGATAGAGTTGGCCGTGAACCACACTCCCTCGCTGCCGAGTTGATTGTACTTGCTTAATTGCGCGTAAAATGTTTATCCAGCGAGTTGATAAAGTTGGCCGCGAACCGTACTCCCTCGCTGCCGAGTTGATTGTACTTGCTTAATTGCGCGTAAAATGTTTATCCAACGAGTTGATAGAGTTGGCCGAGAACCACACTCCCTCACTGTCGAGTTGATACATTTTGCATGAGGAACACTTCGGATTCATAAACTTCGAATATTATTAGACGGCGCCGAATTTTGTGGCGTCTGGCAAGAAAAAACTGCAATAAGATTTAAACAATGCAAAGAAACGACACTACTAGTGATATGGCCTCAAGTGGGCGATGTTCCAAGGGTGCCTTGTCTCTCGTCCCTCGGAATCTTCTAGTCTGTAAGTTCTGGGACGGATTTCTTCGATGACTTTATAAGGTCCTTCCCAAGTGGGCCCTAGGGTTCCAGTCCCCACTTCCCTATTAGCTTGAAATATCTTTTTCAGGACAAAATCATTGACACGAAAGCTTCTGCCTTTGACCTTGGAGTTGTAATATCGGACCATCTTCCGTTGGTAAACTGCGAGGCGGAGTTGCGACTCCGCATGTTTCTCATCTTGCAGGTCGAGGCCCGTTCTTTGTAAATCCTCGTTAGCCACTTCGTTGAAGTGCATGTGTCTGGGAAAGGGTATCCCTATCTCGACGAGGATCATTGCCTCTGCCCCGTACGCCATGGAGAACGGGGTTTCACCTGTGGCTGTGCGAGAGGTAGTTCGGTAGGACCACAGGGTCTCGGGTAGTTCCTCGGCCCATCCTCCTTTTGCTGACTCTAGTTTCCGCTTAAGGGTGTGCTTAATGACTTTATTCACGGCTTCCACCTGGCCATTGGATTGTGGGTAATAAGGGATGGTGAAATCCCTTCGGATACCAAGATTCTCACAGTTCGCGTTAAATTTCATCTCCGCGAATTGTGTGCCGTTGTCGGAAACGAGAGAATGGTGAATGCTGAAGCGGCAGACAATATTTTTCCATACAAATTTTCAAGCATTTTCCTCTGTGATCTTGGCCAAAGGCTCGGCTTCACACCACTTGGTGAAGTAATCCACTGCTACAATCGCGAACTTGACCCCACCTCTCCTTGTCGGGAGGAGACTGATGAAGTCGATTCTCCACTTGGCGAACGGCCTAAGACTAGTCACTGGGGTAAGGTTTTGAGCGGGGAGCTTTGGTATTGCTGCGAACTTCTGACATCTGTCGCATTTCCTCGCGTAATTGTGGGAGTCTTTTTTCATGGTCGGCCAATAGTACCCCTGTTTCAAGGCTTTTTGCGCCAAGGCCATTCCTCCCGAGTGATTGCCGTAGATCCCTTCGTGTATTTCCTTCATCATGTATACTGCTTCCTCCTACGTTAGGCAACGTAAGAGGGGGTGGCTGAACCCCCTTTTATATAGGATTCCGTCTTGTAGCACGAACTTTGCGGCCCTTCTGCAGAGTTTCTGTGCTTTTAGTTTGTCCTCGGGCAACACCTGGTTGGTTAGGTATTCGGCGATTTCTTTCATCCATTTCGGAAAATCAGAGATAGTTAGGACGCAGGGTACGGAAACTTCTTCGATTGAAGGTCGGTTGAGCCTTTCATCGGGGATGGCCTTCATTAAGTCAGAGTCTCTACTGCTTGCTAGTTTTGAGAGGGCGTCCGCATAGCCGTTTTCCATTCGTGGGATCTAGAGAAGTTCGTATTACTCAAAGTGGGACAACTGGTCCTTGGCTTTTGTCAGGTATGACACCATAGATTGTTCGCGTGCCGTGAAGGCCCCATTAACCTGACTCACGACAAGCTGCGAATCGCTATGAATTTGGAGCTTCCTCGCCTTCATCTCTCGCTCCAGCCTCAAGCCTGCTAGAAGAACCTCGTACTCCGCTGCATTGTTGGAGGCTTTAAATTCCAAGTGAAGCACGCAGTTGAGATTATGGCCGTCTGGGCTGACTAGCAGGATCCCGACTCCAGCCCCGGCCTCCCCCGAAGATCCATCGATATATAACTTCCATGTCGGTACCTCCAAGGGTCGGGCCTCAAGCGAACCATCGAGGATATGAGCAAATTCAGCCACAAAATCCGCTAGGGCCTGTCCCTTTATCGAAGGCCGTGGCCTGTAACTGATATCAAATTGACTAAGTTCCACTGACCATTTCATCAATCGTCCTGACGTGTCTGGTTTCTGGAGTATCTGCCGTAGAGGGAGGTTCGTCAAAACATCTATGATGTGGGACTGGAAGTATGGTCGAAGCTTACGGAAGGCGATGATCAATGATAGGGCGAGCTTTTCCATGTCTAGATACCTTGTCTCTACGTCCTGTAGGGCTTTACTTACGTAATAGACAGAGAATTGTGCTGGACCTTCTTCTCGGATTAGCACCGAGCTAACTGCCTTTTCTGATACGGCGAGGTAAACGAGTAATGTTTCTTCATTCTTGGGTTTGGATAGCAGCGGGGCTTTTCCGAGGAGGACCTTAAGGTCTTGGAAGGCCTTTTCGCACTCCTCGGTCCACTCAAACTGCTTCTCCTTTTTATGGTCTGAAAGAAAGGTTGACAGCGATCGGTCGCCTTAGATATAAATCGATTCAGAGCCGCTAACCTCCCTGTTAGACTTTGGACTTCCTTGGGGATGATGGTGACCGCATCTTAATGAGCACCCTAATCTTTTCGGGATTAGCCTCTATCCCTCGCTGGTTGACCATGTAGCCGAGGAACTTTCCGGACGCAACTCCAAATGCACACTTCAAGGGGTTAAGCTTCATGCGGTATTTGCGAAGGACTTCGAACATTCTCCTTTGGTGATCTATGTGGTCCTCCGTGTTTACGCTCTTCACCAGCATATCGTCAACATATACCTCCATCGTATTCCCAATCTGTCTGGCGAACATGCAGTTTACCAACCGTTGGTATGTGGCTCCTGCATTCTTCAAGCCCAATGACATCATCTTATAGCAGTATAGCCCTCAGTCCGTAATAAACGAAGTGTGATCCTCGTCTCCCACGAACATCAGGATCTGGTTGTAGTCCGAGTATGCTTCCATAAAGCTAAGTAACTTGTGACTAGCGGTCGCATCGACGAGATGGTCGATGCGCGGCAATGAGAAGATATCTTTAGGACACGCTTGGTTCAGATCTGAGAAGTCGATGCATACCCTCCACTTCTTGGTACTCTTCCGAACCAGCACCGGGTTAGATACCCATTGGGGATAAATTGCTTCTCTGATGAACCCGCTGGCCAGTAGCTTGTCAACTTCTTCTTTCAACGCCTTGTACCTCTCGGCACTCAAAGGCCTCCTTTTTTGAATCCTGGGGCGTACTTTCGGATCTACTTTCAAAACGTGGCACGCAACCGATGGGTCGATCCCGACCATGTCCCTGTGTTTCCATGCGAAGACGTCTGCGTTTTCCTGAAGAAACTGCTTCAGCTCCTCCTTCATTCTTTCCTCGAGCCTCTCTCCCACCTGTAACACCTGGGTTGGTTCCGAGGGGTTCACCGGAAATGTTTCTAGCTCCTAGGCCGGGGAAGCTAGGAAATCCGAGGCTATGATTCAGAGATCTAGACCTTCGTCCAGTATTAACTCCTCATCCAATCCTTTGCCGTAAATGTCCATCGACTTTGAGTGTATGGTCATTACCATTGGGGTAACGTCCTCACTTCTGGCAGCCTGCCGTAATGCGTTCATGTCTTGGGAACAGCGACTGTCCCGTGAACCAGGCTAAGAAGGGCTCCTCCGGGCACGACTGCGCTCGGGTCCATGTTGGAGGAATTGATTCTCCAATAGTTCAAGCGCAGCTTTCATCCGGGCGTCATCCAACTCCCGGTCCTGGTTCTCCTATTCCACCGTCCGTTTCTGTCGATGTCTTCTCTTTCTGCGACGGGTGACGTTCTGTAGATCCTGAACGCTCTCCTGTCGCAAGTTAGTGTGGTGGGACTCCACCTCCTCTTCTGTGGAATGTTCGGATGTCATGCTCTTTCGGGTAGAAAACACGTTTTTACCACAAGCACTTAGTCGTGTAATGTTTTTCGTTCCCACAGATGGTGCCAATCTGTTGACGTCGAAACCTGCAACATCCACGTGTCAACAGATCTCCAGTCACTCCTCTGCCAACTCGTATATTACCTGCACACTAGGACAATCGTTAGGCACCAAGATCTCCGGAGAAAAAGGGTCCGGCGATAATTTGCACTTCGACGATCAAGTCAACTGCCGGTATATGGGAGATACACGGAGGTGGAAATAATGGGGTGTGGGAAAGACAAGCAGGCAGAGATTTGAGCAGAGTTTAGGGTGGGATTCTTAAACATAAAAAGTGCGTACCTTAGAACAACCGAAGACGTTGTATTTATAGCGCAAGAGTTCCAATTGATTTAGGAGACAAATCAATTTGATACTCAATCGGATCATCCTTCCTTATGTGATAAAGATCTCCGAGATTATCTTCCTTCCTTGAGTTTATCACGTTGAATGTTTTTAGGAGATTACGATTCGGTTTCCTTGTGAGGATTCGTGCGCCCAATCAACGCAATCTTTCCTTAGTTACTTCTCTGGTCGTCCCGGCATATTGAGTTGTCCGCTGGTTACAAATGATACGAAGCCTGACGAGGCCCTGTGGATCGCACGTAAATGCCGAGGCCTTCCACAAGCCCTGCGGGTTTCTGGCTGCCGAAGGCCAAGGCGTGCGATGGGCCTTTTGATGTTTTATCGGAACTTCCGAGGCCCTAGCAGGGCCCAGACGGGGTTCTTGATGGATCTTGAAGGGGGCCTTTGCTGGGCCTGGATGGAGTCTTTGCTGACGTGGCAGTCATATCGTAATCGTGTGGTAACATTATTGTTCTTTTATTATTATTTATTTAAAGACGATAACAAATCCGTCGTTTAATGGTCAAAATGGAGAGAAAGACTAATTTGGAAAAGTGGGGATGAATTATGATTTAAAAAAAAAAAATTAAAGCTAGATTTGCCAAAAAGTGTAAATTTCCCTATTTTTAGGTAACCTAGGTATATACCGTAATTCGTATGATTAGAAAGGTCTTTGATGTAGTATTACTTAGAAGAAACATCCTCTTATTTTTTTTTTTTTTTTTTTTTTTTCAATTTTCTGAATTCCGAAGATATAACCTTTTATATATACTCAAAAATGCAAAAGATATATTTCTTAATAGTATTAAAAAATAAGTTGAGAGAAAAAAATGTTTTTAACACAGAATAAATTTTATGACCGTATTGAAAGAATAGCTTTTTGGATACTAACTCATGATCACACGACAAGCCTCTTCATCCTTTTATTAAGCACCTTGAGTATATTATCTTCACAATGCATCTCAAATCTTAATACAAAAGTAGCAGAATCAAACTCTGCAAAACTAGAATCAAGAATACAAATATGAGCACCTGGGTGTTAGCCTGGTAGCGGGGTGCTGGGCCTCGATCTCAATATCTTTATATCTTTGTGTAAAGCTTAATTTGACCCAAGACATTATATTTCTCATAAGACAAAGCAAAAAAAAAATACTAAAAATAAAACGAGTTATCAATCTGATTGATAGGGATTTTTATCTCGCAAACTCATACTAGAAGGAAGCTTGTATAGTTATGCACGCTGAAAACTCAAAGGATCATTTGAGTGTATCTAAAGAATTATTATGTTTATGTGTGAATTCCTTCATCGTACGTTCCATTTGGGACTGGGAATGGCCATCAACCAAAAATGATGCTCCCAACTCAATCTTAGCCTTCCCATGTAAGACATCATCATTACATGGAACATGTTCAAAGCACAATGAAATATGAACAGCACTCCTATAGTCCTTGTTCATAATTCATTAAATCTCAAGTTTTTTGATTGCCAAAACTATTTTTCAAATGTCAAGCATAAGCAATGATCATGGCAACAAAAGAAAACCATGATACCAACAAACATTGCAGTACTCCAATACGTCGATGTCACTAAAAGAACCACTTGAACAAGATATGAAATAAACCATTTGTTCGATAAAAAAAAAAAAAAAAAAACATTTGTTTTGGAGTATTTCAACTAGAAACCAAAAATAGACCATGTGGTTATAATATTAAAACATAACTAGAGAAGATGTTTCAGAGAATTGCTTACAGTCTAAGGGTCTGTTTGACAGAGATTATAAACTAGTTTATAACCCAATATTGGTTTATTTGAGTTGAAATTGTTGACTTTTCATGTTAAAAGTGGGTTAAAAAGTCAAAAATGACGGCTGAAATAAACTAAAAACAATTTATAAGCCATGCCAAACAAGCTGTAAATAACTTCAGAAATATTGCTTAAAATTTTGGCACAGCAACCTCCAAAGAGCGTATTTGCTGACGAATCCCAATAGCATTTTCCCTGGAGAATCTGAACGAAACAAAAATTTTCAGGACAAGCAAGAAATTCACGCTCTTACCAAATAATGAAAGGTAAAATGTTAGTAAGAAGGCTAGCTGTATAAGAAGAGAACAAAGAATAAGAAAACAAATTTAGCTTCTATAATAACAACGAGATGTTCTTGGATGGATATTAACTATTCACCATGTGGAATCCCCTTCACTTCATATTTTGAGGTATCACATAACCATAGAGTTAAACCAAAGACGATACAAGTAGATTCCGAGCAGAGTAATTCCTGAAATCATAGCAGATGTTATGCAATCTTTCTTTCCTATAAATATCCTTTCCTCAGTATTTCTTCTTTGCTGAAAATGCCCCATGTAAATGTATATATGAACAATCACATCAGTGATCTAATCATTGTTAGAGACTCATAAGTCGGTCGGTTCCATTTCATCTAAATCTAGAGCCCTGGTGCCATGGGAGGTTACAGTGGGAGTAGTCATGAAATTAATTTTTATGTGGGCCAAACAGTTTTATATTATAGAAAATTAACAAGTCTATTTACAAATTCAACATGCAAATGAAAGAAATTAAAGTTAGATTGAAGCAGAGATATATTGACTGGGAATGTTAGTACAAGTCAAGTTTGATCTTCTATACTTCTGAAAACATGGAAGAAATATTGATATTAGAAAAAAGTTCCGACATCCTTGTAGTTTGTACTCAAGATAGATAAAATACATTAAATGTGATCAAAACAGCATCAAAACCTGAAAGAATTTAATATGTTTGAGCATATTCAAATATTTCATATCACAACACATGGGTAGCTATGAGGAAAATGAAAAGAAATGACATTCTTAAAGTATCTCTACTGCTCTCCTTGTACCTCTGGAATTTATAGGTAGGGGCCAGACAAACTCCCTACCTAGACACAGATTAAAAAAACATATATAGTTACCAGTGAAATTTGTTCATTCAAACATATATCATTAAAACATATTATCATTTGCTAAATTCAGGTGACACCAAAGTTCCCCCAAACGCTTCAGTGTGGCTATTAGGGACTTGTATAGGAACCAGTGAAGCGTTCTGAGGGAACTCCAGATGAAACCCATCGCATTTTTTGCTCTTTCTTTACTAATATGGTTGAGATTTGTAACCTATTTATAGTAAAACTGAACTCATGCAATGAAACATATGAATAAGAACTCAAAAATATGACCACTTTATTTCATCTGAGGAATACATGTAAATACATTTGAGTAATTGAACCTGGCCAGAAATATAGGATAAATGGTGAAAAGAGAATAATTCTCTTAAAGGAGGGACTATAAGTCTATAACCTACACCAAGAATGCTCTGTACTGTGATAATCAGGCAGCCCTACACATTGCTACAAATCCAGTATTCCATAAGCGCACTAAACACATTGAGAACGATTGTCACTTAGTTCGAGAGAAGATCCAAACTGGAGTTATCAAGACATTACATGTTCCTTCCAGAAATCAGTTAGCTGACATACTCACTAAGGCATTACATCCTGAGCTTTTTAGGGAACTAACCAACAAGATGGGGTTAATCAACATCTACACTCCATCTTGAGGGGGAGTATTGAAGATATTTTCACCAGCTCCAGCTCATTCCAGCTCATCCTTAATCGCCAGCTCTAGCTCATTATTTTTCTTGTTATTTTGTTGCTTTCTATTACAAGTTATTCCAGATACTTCTTATAGCTTCAGCTCTTATATAAGCTAAATCATTTTGTGAAATAATGCATGAAAATAAATGATCAATATAGCTTGATTGAGCTGCTTCTTTCTCCATTTCACTTCCTTTTTGTAAAATATTCTCTTTAGAGATAAATACCCACTGAAGTGTTTGGAGGAACTAACTCCTGTGATTACCTGATACAAAACAGAGTCCCACTGACAGATTTCACATTACCGAGTTATTAAGCTTGTAAATTTACATCAACTGAATTAAATCCACCCCCACCCCCAACAAAAAGGGGACAAAAAAAGTCCCTAAGTTTACGGTTTTACATTGTTTATGGATTAATGTCGATTATGGTTTTACATCACTAATTTTTCATTTAAAAGGCCTATTTTAGTTGTCAAAAGACCACTATAACCATATAAAAAGGGTCTTCTTCTTCAATTCAACTCTACCACTCCTTAACCGACCTACACACCCACACCTTGTAGTCGGCTGCTCCACTTAGTCTCAAGCAAAGTCGAGCAATTGCTCGACTGCCAATGTTATAGTGAATTCGGGAGAGAAAAAGAAGGATTACTAAATAAATTGGTGAGATAAAATGAGCATTTCAAAAAGTGGAAAAAATTGAAAAATGAAACATTAGTAAAAGAATTGGAGAGAAAAAGAAACGTAAGTAAATGAATTAGAGAGAAATAAATGGTGAGTCAATAAATTGGAGAGAGGAAGGAAAGGTAAATGAATTATCTCTGCTTTTAAGTTTTAAGTAAATAAAAATTTGAGAAAAATACAAAACAAAATGTATTCAAGTTGGATCATTTTAAAATTAATTTTTTATGTATCTTTCCTCAACAATCCAAAAACACGACTCTTCTTGTCAATTCGAAGAGACTGCAAAAGTGGAATGGTTGAAGGTTCAAAACAACTCACTTAATGACTATCCGACAGAACATATACAAAAATTATGATTCTGTATACTATCTTCTTCATCCCTACCTGATCCAACAAAGCTGCTTATCCATCAGAAACATATACTAAAAAAAAAAAAAGTGTCACCAAATAAAATTTCAATCCTACAAGTTTATATTTGAACATAAAGAAATCCTGACAAAATTATTAAAACGAATATATTTACTTACCATATTCCATATATTTACCTTATTAGTAGAATTGTATATAGGAAAATATATGTATGCAATATTCCTATTTTAGGTAGGATCATTTCTTTATTAGTATATATATGCATTGTACTCTTATTCAATTATTCATTCAATTGAATCAATACAGAGAATTATTTCTCCACACATATTCTCCTTTATATTTCTTCATCTCTTTTATATTTCTACATGGTATCAGAGCGACGATTCTGAGCGACGATGCTTCGCACAAACGATGATAGAAAAATCATAGAAGCGACGATTGCCCAATCGGATCTCATGACTATACAGCAATCCGATCATCCCGGCATAATCCCTGTTTCTGAACTACTTAATGAGAAGATCAATTGGAGATCGAACCGGAAAAGTGAAGATCGGCCAAACCGGTCGACCGTTTCGACAGAAACTGGACAGCGACAGTGCACCTACTGTATGATGACTGGCCACATTGTTGATACCTGCTATTTCATACATGGCTTCCCTCTATGGCACAAGTTTCATGGGAAGGACGTGAAGCCACGAAACAAACGCTTCACAAATACTGTTACCGCTTCTGCACCTAACCCAAGGGAAGGAAGAACGCTGACAGCCAAAGAATACGAGCAGATCATGACACTTTTAAACAACAAAACGAGTAATGATAAGTCTTATGTTAACACACCAGGTATCAATTCTTCTACTACTTCTTTGAGTAATTCATGGATTATTGATAGCGGGGCCACTGACCATGTGACGAAGGATGGGATTGTTGAGAATAAATCCATGCCAAAGCACAAAACTGTTCAATTACCGGATGGAGGTCATGCTCTTATTAAATCTATTGGTGCAGCTAACTTGGGAAATAATATGACTGTTGATAATGTGCTTTATGTTCCCAACTTCAAAGTTAATCTATTATCTATCAGTAAACTTACTAGAGGATTAGGTTGCTATGTGATATTTTATCCTGATTTTTGTGTCATGAAGGATTTGACTACGAAGAAGACAATTGGCTTGGGAAGGCAGAGTAACGGCCTATATTACCTTTCACAAAAACCACAAATACATCATACTACCAGTAGGTCAACCAACCTATGGCATAGATGTCTTGGGCACCATTCCGCCTCACCTCTCCAATTCCTAGCACAAAGCATTTCGGATATTAGTTTTGATTCTCACGATATTTGTGATGTTTGTCATTTGGCTAAACAATCTAGACTACCTTTTAAGGCTAGTCAAATTTCTAGCAATAAACCATTTGATCTGATTCATTGTGATATTTGGGGACTTCATAAAATTTATTCTTATTCTGGTGCTAGATATTTTCTTACAATTGTCGATGACTTTTCTCGTTACACTTGGGTACACCTCATGCGTCACAAGTCTGAAACTCAAAGCATAATTAAGAATTTCTTTGCTTGGGTTAAAACACAACACAATCTGACTATAAAAGGCCTACGATCTGATAATGGCCAAGAGTTTTTATCATTGCAAGCATTTTTGGATCAAAATGGCACTAATTTTCATAGGTCATGTCCTTATACCCCTCAACAAAATGGAGTGGTAGAGAGAAAACACCGTCACCTCCTTAATGTAGCCCGTGCCATTAGATTTCAAACTAATCTTCCATTAAAATTTTGGGGGGAACATATCAAAACGGCTTGTTATCTTATCAATCGTATACCTTCTCCATTGCTTTCACACAAATCACCATACGAAAGATTACACAAGAAATTACCACCTTATTCTCATTTGCGTGTCTATGGTTGTCTATGTTTTGCCACCAAGCTTAAACCCAGCCATAAATTTGACACACGAGCCAGACGGTGTGTGTTTCTTGGATACTCCTCAGGACAAAAAGGGTACACCTTATATGACCTTACCGACAGAAAATTAATAATATCCCGAGACGTCGTATTCCATGAAACCATATTTCCATACGCCTCCCAACAAAATGATGAAACCAACTCCATCCCATTACCACAATCTATGCCTCTGGATGTTGACGTGCCTCATTTACCTGACCCTGAGGACCAACATATAGCAGAAACAGATTCCTTGCCTGAGAGTCCCACACACTGTTCAAACGGTCGACCTACCGGTCGACTGTTTCCATCATCCGTTTTAACAAAAAGTTCACACAGTCAACCGTCTGGTCAGCCGGTTCCCTCATCTGTTTCAACAAAGAGTTCACCCGGTCGACCGTCTGGTCACCCGTTTCCCACATCCGTTTCTACAGAGAGCTCAGACGGTCGACCGTCTCTACATATCGGTCGACTGGTTGAGCAGTTTTCTTCACTTTCACCTGACAGACAGCCACACCGACCTCCTGTCATACCCAATGACCAACTTCGACGATCCACAAGATCAATTCAAACCCCAATTCACCTGAAAGATTACTATATCAATCATGCTCTGCCTACTCAAACTGGGTCTCTTCCGGTCAAGTCCAGCACTCAACATCCTATATCAAGGTATGTATCATATAGCAATCTTTCTTCTGTTCATCGTGCCCTTACATACAATATTTCTCACATTGTTGAGCCAGCAACATTTGAGGCAGCATGTCAGGATCCCAAATGGGTAGCTGCTATGAATGATGAAATCCGTGCCTTGGAAGAAAACAACACTTGGTCCCTTGTCCCACTTCCTCCGGGTTCTCGTCCTATTGGTTGTAAGTGGGTGTTTAAAGTCAAATTTAATTCTGACGGTACTGTTGAACGTTACAAAGCACGGCTGGTGGCAAAGGAGTTTACACAACGAGAAGGGATTGATTATAATGAAACTTTCGCTCCAGTTGCAAAGTTAACAACAGTCAGATGCTTACTCGCTGTCGCCTCTATTCGCCACTGGACGCTTCATCAGATGGATGTCCACAATGCCTTTCTTCACGGTGCCCTTGATGAAGAAGTCTATATGACTCCTCCACCTGGATTTCGTCGACAGGGGGAGACACCAGTTATATGTCGACTTCATAAATCTCTATATGGATTGAAACAGGCATCTCGTTCTTGGTTTCAAAAATTTGTATCTGCTATTATTCAGTTTGGGTTCAAACAGTCACATGCAGATTATTCACTCTTTACCAAGGTCAGTGGTGATTCATTTACATCTGTTCTATTATATGTGGATGATATGATTGTCACAGGAAACAATAAAGAAGCGATTTCTTCCACGAAGACGTTTCTTGCATCTCAATTCAAGTTGAAGGACCTTGGCACACTAAAATACTTTCTTGGAGTAGAAATTGCTCGCTCGAGATCAGGGATCTCGATAAATCAAAGAAAGTATACTCTTGACATTCTTCAAGAGGCCGGATTACTTGGAGCAAAGCCTGCAGTATTTCCCATGGAGCAGTCATCAAAATTTAATTCGACAGATGGACAATTGTTGAAAGATCCTACATATTATCGACGGTTGGTAGGGAAGCTCATTTATCTCACCATCACTAGACCGAAAATCTCATATTCGGTCAATACACTCAGTCAGTTCATGCAGGCACCTAGACAACCCTACCTTGATGTAGTTCACCGATTGCTCCGATACTTGAAATGAGCACCAGGCCGAGGATTATATTTCCCATCAAGTGGAAAATTGCAGCTAGCGGGATTTTGTGATGCAGATTGGGCTGGAGATATTACTACACGACGGTCAGTTACGGGATATTGTGTATTTTTAGGAAATGCACTTATATCATGGAGAAGCAAGAAGCAAACAACTGTGTCCAAATCTTCAGCAGAAGCAGAATATAGGGCAATGGCTTCAATTACTTGTGAGCTTACATGGTTGAGGCAGTTGCTAACAGATTTATGTGTGGATCACCCACAAGCAGCAACCTTATATTGTGACAATTAAGCAGCAATGCATATTGCAGCTAATCCAGTTTATCATGAGAGGACAAAACACATTGAAATAGATTGTCATATTGTTCGTGAACGAATCATCAAGGGAGAGATCAAGACTGCCTATGTTCCAAGCAG
This sequence comes from Forsythia viridissima, assembly GCA_030279155.1. Lineage (NCBI taxonomy): Eukaryota > Viridiplantae > Streptophyta > Magnoliopsida > Lamiales > Oleaceae > Forsythia > Forsythia viridissima. Next base: position 32,075,977 of record CM059040.1, on the reverse strand, counting down.
CAATCAGATTGCAGATTTATTTACTAAAGCACTAGGCAAGGAGGCATTTCACAGTTTCACTCGCAAGTTGGGCACTTTTGACATACATGCTCCAACTTGAGGAGGAGTATTAAAACAAATATATTTACTTACCATATTCCATATATTTACCTTATTAGTAGAATTGTATATAGGAAAATATATGTATGCAATATTCCTATTTTAGGTAGGATCCTTTCCTTATTAGTATATATATGCATTGTACTCTTATTCAATTATTCATTCAATTGAATCAATACAGAGAATTATTTCTCCACACATATTCTCCTTTATATTTCTTCATCTCTTTTATATTTCTACAAAAATCTTAGTCCTGATTAAACAAAATTAATTAGAAAATAATCTGTGAAAATTTAGTATTGACAAGAAATTAATATGGTAATAAAACCAAATACGTTTAAAGCATCTCGCCATTTCTCTCCAACTCCAAGTATGTTTTCAACCAAATGAAAACTTGTTCATTATGAAATTCTTCAGTAACCTTTCCTCACTGGCACAATATACATTTTAGATTCAAAATGCAAATACATATAACTCAACAAAATACAAAGAAACCAAGAATCAATCCACAGAGTAAATTAAATTAACTAATATTACCTATTCTTGGTCATTTCTTTTTGCCACTTCGATCGATCTAGGGATTCTGCTCGACTTCTGCTTCTCCTCGCACGTGACTGGCAGCATCATTAATACCATCGTTCCCCATAGAAGTTCCACCTCTGTGGTTGAGCAAAACTAGGCTTTCCTAATATTCTTCCACATGAAGTGAGTCTTTACTACCCTGAATTGCACATGTATCCCATCCACATCTCGTGAACAACACCAGCTCTCCAAAATCTGTTACCATTAGCACATTACTCCCCTTTGTGTACAAAGTCTTGCCCAATCGTCCTCCACCCAAGAACATGCCTACTAGTGGAGACTTTATGTAAGAATTAATGTTCAAAGTCCAATTAATTGGGTCGGACTTAATTATTCATTGGGCCAAATTAATTAATAAGATTATTTAATCGGACCTGATTGTTGATGAGTTCTAGTTGGACTAGAACTAGGACTAGGGTTAGCCCCGCCTATAAATACATAGGCGCAAGGTATTAGGGTTAAGAGTTGTTTTTCCATTACTTGCTAGCACAAGCAAAAGACAATCCAATCAACTTCTCCCAAAATTCTGCTTTCATTTGTTCTTGATTGTAGAGTTTAGATCTGTTTTTGCTGTGTGGATCACCATTGGAGGCTGGACAATTAGACAGCTGTGGTATTGAAGATCGCACATCCAGCCAATCAGATAATCAGATTCAAGACATTCATCAAAGGTAATATTCTATCACGAATCCTATCTAAGTACGAGGTTGATCCGGGCTTATAGGAATTGAGCATTTAATTTCTGCTGTGCATGTATACCTTAATTCCTTACAGTGGTATCAAAGCCTACCTTGTTACTTGTTAGAGTTCGTTAGATTGCTTTGATAAATTGAACAATAATTGTTATTGGCTTATTAATTTGATTTGCGTTTTGACAGTAAATAAATTTGTGAATTTTTTAGGAATTAATTTTTAGAAATTTGAATATTATTCACATTTTATTTTGGAATAAAAATAAAATAAAAAAATAAAACAAAATTTTTGAATTTTTTGAAAAAGCAAAATTTGGATTTATTCGTGAACGGAGATAACTAGTCGGAATTTTTGAAGTCGAGGCCGCCGGAGGAAGAAACTGACGGCAGCAGAGAACAACACGCGCCGCTGCTAGAAGTAGCAGCGGCGCCGGCCTAAGTCGAACAGCAGCGAAAGACGTCAAAAGGCGGTGGTCGCGACCACCGGCCCTTTGATCTTCGCAGCTGACGACGGTGTCGCTTATGAGATCAGCGGTACCGCCACCGCTTCTCATCATGAACAGCAGTAGTCGCTGCTGCTTGTATTGGTGATGGGTGGCCTCTGCTGCCGTTTTCCGTCCTTCCCTCTTTCTGCGTTTTAGATGGAGATGGGGGCTCTTGTGCAATTTTTGAAATTGCATAAGAGGTCCCCAAATTCTAAAAGAAACAAAAGGACCCGCTGTTCAAAATAAAAGGAAGGGTCTTTTGTGTAATTTCGGAAATTGTGCAAAAGGCCCACTGATTTCGTTTTAATCAAGGACTCATTGTGTAATTTCAGAAATTACACAATAAGTCCTCAAATTTTATTTTCTAAGAATATGATCTTAAATGTAATTTCAAATTTTTTGAAAATTTTGTAATTATTTAAATTTAATGCTGGTCAAATATTTAGTATTGACTAAAATTTATTTTAAATTAGATTTTAAATTTTTGACCAGATTAAATTTTGACTTTACTTTATAAAATTATAATTTTGACCATATACAAATTTTATCTTCAATTAGAGTATGACTTTAAATTGGTAGATGAAATAAAATTTGAAAACCCCTTTTATGAATAAAATTAATTGATTAATTGGATTAATTGATTAATTTCATTGTTAAAAAATTAATTAATTAATTGGATTAATTATTTAGTTCCGTCTAATCCGTTCTAAAATGTCTAAAAGGTTTAGACTTATACTGTCAAAGCTACAAATTTAGAAATTAATATATATTTAATATTAGATATTAATATGAATGTTTAGTGGATGATTATGGACTCGACCCATGTGATTGGTTGTATGGTTAATTATTCATGTTGCTTATTGGTTGGGCCTGCGAGCCTATTATTTAATTAAATGGGCCTGCGAGCCTATTATTTATTTAATTAGATTTTCGAGTTATTTATTTATTATGGGCCTGCGTGTCCATTGATCAGGGCCTGCGTGCCAACTAGTATAGGATACAGGTTGCAGCAGAAGATGGAGATGATTGCATTTAGCATTCGATGAACGAATGCAACGTCCCTTAGGAATTGACCAACTAATCTTCTTTTTGGCTCAAGAAGATTAGATAGATAAAGTCCATAATCATCCACGCTTATTATTATGTATGATTTATTGCATGTTAGATGTTAATTAATATATATACATAATTATGATGAGACAAACCCCTCTTTATCAAAAATATTAAATTCGTATTAAATGGTTAATACAACGTGCCTTCTATTGTCATAGTGAAAAACCAGAGTTCATTATCGATGTCAGTTTGTTGAGTCACTCAAGGCTGCTCGCTCATGGATATGTTTATTACTATGAAACATTTGATGTTTCTGAACAATGGGTCGAATTTAACTAAAATTTTATTTTTTGTTGAGTCACTCAAGGAAATAGAATTTTAGGGGCACAATCAAGTAAACACATAAGATGTGTGCGACAATAAGTTGTCTACTTGATGATCTAGGAGTCACATATAGATGTGATTAATAGAAGTATCTACCTGGATATTTTACTAGGATTTGTTGAGTCACTCAAGGTTCTAATAAAACAAAAGGGATCCTAGCCCACTGGGAATCTGACCGGTTCTATTGATTAATGTTTGAGGGTCATTAATTCAATTTAAACAGTGGGAGTACAATTAATTTAATTTAAGTCCATAATTAAATTAATTTTCTATATTTAATTAATTTTCTGTCTTGTTATTTCAGTATTGAATCATGAGTAACCATATGAGTTTGAGAGGCATATTGGATGCAAACAAACTTACCGGGCCAAATTTTCTGGATTGGCACTGCAATTTGAGAATTGTTCTCAAGCATGAAAAAATTGGATATGTTGTTGAGCAACCTATGCCGGAAGCTCCTACTGAGGAGGCTACACCGGAAAAAGTGCAGGCTTATAATAAACACAGCGATGACGAAAATACTGCAACATGTGTGATGCTTGCAGCAATGTCACCTGAGTTACAAAAGCAGCACGAGGTTATAGATGCTTATACCATTATAATTCATCTCAAGGAGTTGTATGATGAACAGTCACGCACTGAACGGTATGAGACATCCAAAAAGTTATACAGATGTATGATGGCAGAAGGATCTTCAGTCAGTGCCCATGTACTGAAGATGATTGGTTATATTGAAAAAATAAACCAGTTGGGTTATGCCATGGACCACGAGCTGAGTATTGACTTGGTTCTACAGTCCCTGCCTGATAGCTTTTTGCAGTTCATTATGAACTTCAACATGAATAAGATTCAATGTACCCTGCCTGAGTTGCTTAACATGCTAAGGACTGTTGAGCCCAATATAAACAAAGGGAAGGGACAAATTTTGGCTATTGATACCTCTAAGGGCACTAAGAGGAAATCAAAAAGGACCTTTCAGAAAGGATCCAAGAAGGCCAAATCTGCTGGAAAAACAGTCAAAGCAGACAAGACAAAATCCAAGTCTGATGATCCTTGTTTTCACTGTGGAAACAAAGGACATTGGAAGAGGAATTGCAAGGCATACCTCGCTACCTTGAAGGGAAAGAAGTCTACTGAGGCTTCTACTTCAGGTATCTTTTTCATTGAAATTAATTTATCTACTCCTTCAGCTTCTTGGGTATTAGATACCGGATGTGGATCTCATATTTGCACAAATATGTAGGGGCTAAAGAACAGTAGATTACTGCAAAAGGGAGAAGTAGACCTACGCGTTGGGAATGGAGCAAGAGTTGCTGTCTTGGCTATAGGAACATACTTTTTACCGTTGCCTTCGGGCCTTGTTTTAGAATTAAGAGACTGCTATTATATTCCTGCTATTACTAAGAACATCATTTCTATTTCATGTTTGGACATGGATGGGTTTTTCATTAAGATTAAGGATAAACGTTGTTCTTTATATCTTGATGATGTGTTTTATGGATGTGGGAATTTTTTTAATGGCGTCTATATTCTAGACTTAGAATGTCGTATAATGAGTATAGAGAACAAAAGGCATAAAGGCGATAAAGTTAACAACTCATACCTTTGGCATTGCAGACTGGGTCATATAAATGAAAAACGCACCACCAAGTAACATAAAGATGGATATTTGGATTCAAATGATTATGAATCATTTGATAGATGTGAGTCATGCCTGATGGGCAAAATGACCAAGACCCCATTTATTAGAAAAGGAGTCAGGGCTGCAAACATTTTGGGACTCGTACATACTGATGTATGTGGACCAATGTCTACAGATGCTAGAGGTGGCTTTTCTTACTTCATCACGTTTACAGATGACCATTCTAGATATGGTTTCATCTACTTGATGAAATTCAAGCACGAAGCCTTTGAAAAGTTCAAAGAATTCAAGCAAGAGGTAGAAAGGCAAACTGGGAAAAATATTCTAACACTTAGATCTGATCGAGGTGGAGAATATTTGAAGGGTGAGTTTTTAGACTATCTAAAAGAGAATGGGATTCTCTCGCAGTGGACTCCACCGTATACACCACAGCTAAATGGTGTATCAGAAAGGAGAAACCGCACCTTGTTAGATATGGTGCGATCAATGATGAGCTGCGCAGTTCTCCCAAAATCGTTTTGGGGATATGCACTTAACACTGCATGTCACACACTAAATCGTGTCCCATCTAAATCGGTCGATAAAACTCCATACGAGTTATGGAAAGGAAAAAGGCCCAATCTTTCATACATAAAGATTTGGGACTGCGACGCTTATGTGAAGCATGTAGAATCAGACAAGCTAGAAGCTAAATCTGATAAATATTTATTTGTGGGGTATCCAAAAGAAACTGTTGGATACTATTTCTACAATCCCATCGAGATGAAGGTCATCATATCGAAACATGCTATATTCTTAGAGAAAGAGTTCATTCTAAGAGAGGGCAGTGGGAGCAAAGTAGATCTTGAAGAAGTTCAACAAACCACTAATAAAATCAACCAATTAGATGAATCAATGGCTGAGCCTGCATTTGATGAAGCACAGATTGAAAATGGGGAACCTTTAGTCCCCGAGGACACAGCAGCTCTACGAAAGTCGAGTAGGGTCATTCGTCCTCCTAGGAGATACGATCTCTTAATTACCAATGATGCATTGCTAATCGAGGAAGATGAACCCACTACTTACGCAGAATCGAAGTCAAATGTTGACTCAAAGAGATGGCAGGAAGCCATGGAATCTGAAATAAACTCCATGTATGAAAACAAGGTTTGGACCTTGATTGACCCGCCTGAAGGGGCAAAACCAATAGGCTGTAAATGGGTTTACAAGAAAAAGGTCGACATGGATGGTAATGTTCATACTTACAAGGTAAGATTGGTTGCGAAGGGTTACAAGCAAAGACAAGGAATTGACTTTGACGAAACTTTCTCACCAGTAGCCATGTCTAAATCAATTCGGATTCTGCTTGCAATAGCGGCATATTATGACTATGAGATATGGCAAATGGATGTTAAAACCGCATTCCTTAATGGGAATCTTAGTGAGGATGTGTACATGACACAACCAGAAGGTTTTGAATCTACAGAGCCAAACAAGATATGCAAGCTACATAAATCCATATATGGATTAAAGCAAGCCTCTCGGAGCTGGAATCTTCGTTTTGATGAGACAATCAAAATGTTTGATTTTATCAAAAATGAAGATGAACCATGTGTGTATAAAAAGGTTAGTGGGAGTAAAGTCATATTTCTAATTTTGTATGTGGATGACATACTATTATTAGGAAACGATGTCCCAATGCTAAAATCAGTAAAATTGTGGTTATCCAAAAATTTCTCTATGAAAGATATGGGAGAGGCAGCATATATTCTCAGAATAAAGATCTATAGAGATAGATCTAAAAGAATGCTCGGCCTATCTCAATCTACATACATAGATAAAGTCTTGAGAAGATTTAGCATGGAAGAGTCCAAGAGAGCACTATGTCCCATCGGGCATGGGATCTATCTCTCAAAAGAGATGTATCCAAAGACACAAATTGAAAGGGATCGCATGGATAGAATTCCTTATGCATCAGCAATAGGATCTATCATGTATGCCATACTATGTACTCGACCAGATGTTTCATATGCTTTGAGTGTCACAAGAAGGTTCCAAGCGAACCCTGGCGAGAAACATTGGATCGCAGTCAAGAACATCCTTAAGTACTTGAGAAGGACTAAGGACATGTTCTTGGTGTATGGAGGAAATGAACTTAGAGTTCAAGGTTATGCCGATGCTAGCTTTCAGTCTGATAAAGACGATAGCAAATCTCAATCTGGATATGTATTTACTCTAAATGGTGGTGCAGTCAGTTGGAAAAGTTCCAAACAAGATACGACTGCTGATTCAACTACAGAAGTTGAATATATAGCTGCTTCAGAAGCAGCAAAGGAAGCGGTCTGGATCAAGAAGTTCATTTCAGAACTTGGAGTAGTTCCTAGCATTGTTGATCCAATATCTTTGTATTGCGATAACAATGGAGCCATCGCACAAGCGAAGGAACCCAGGTCTCATCATCGATCCAAGCATATATTGAGGCAATATCATCTCATTAGGGAGATAATCCTGAGAAGTGACATAAAGATAGAAAAAGTCCCAACTGATGACAATGTATCAGATCCTTTGACAAAGTCGTTGTCCCAGCACAAGCATGATAGTCATGCTAAATCTATTGGTATTAGATACATGAGTGATTGGATCTAGTTAGTATGGGACGTTTTATATACTCTTTGTTAGACATTGAAGTGTATGAATAATTTTATTAATTAAATATTTTGTCTACATTTTAATGGCAGATCTATTATTATTTAAATTTTATTATTATTATTTAAAATAATAGAGTCCGAAGAAAAGTTCATAGTAACTTGTTAATCATAAGGTGTTGTGATTGTGAGATACAAGTTATAAATAACTTATTCTTGAAATATCCCTAGTCATAGTAATAATGAGATACGGATATCATTATTGCGAATAGACTAGCATGTGTTGCATTTCTTTTAAAGAAAGTAGCTGATCTCACGAGCTAAGATGTAGAGGAACATCTGAATGAACACATTAATGCATTGTTATGAGAACATGACATTGGATGATCCGCCTAGAGATTCCACATGGATAACTATCCAAGCGTCAGTGGTAAATCTCTAATGCGCGGTTGTGGATTTGGTCCTTTGACTTGAGGACATCATAGAATCTTATATGAGGACCACTGTACTTTGGCGAGCGTTTGATGGGGCTCGAAGATTTGAGTCACCAGGAAGACGTCGTACGGGTACAGTGAGAATCGTATGAAGGTTGTGAATGTCCAATATGAGGATTCGTCACTCCTGGAAAGTAGGAGATTATAACCTGCATTTTGCTCACTTAAGTTGATATAAATTTCCTCGGCCGGGGTGGAGTTATGAGTTGAAAATGTTTCAATCATAACTAGATTAGATCAACGAAGAGTTGAGGTGAATAACATAATTTGTTGAAATGAGATTGACGCTGATCCATATCTCTTAACCAATTGTGTTATATTGATGAAGGGATTATATTTCTACGGTAACCGCACATATATTGGTTCTGTCATACCACATGACATTTTCCTTCACATGGATTGCCTTGACACATTGCTAGATGTCAATCTTGGACGGTGACGTGAATTGATCGATCTCGGTGAATCGATGAGAATATCACTGCGTTTGCCATCGTGAATGGGAACCTAATGGGTCACACACAAAAGGCGAGAATTGAGCATCTGGAGTTGGACCTTGTCCAAGTAGGAGATTGTAAGAATTAATGTTCAAGGTCCAATTAATTGGGTCGGACTTAATTACTCATTGGGCCAAATTAATTAATAAGATTATTTAATCGGGCCTGATTGTTGATGAGTTCTAGTTGGACTAGAACTAGGGCTAGGGTTAGGCCCGCCTATAAATACATAGGCGCAACGTATTAGGGTTAAGAGTTGTTTTTCCATTACTTTCTAGTACAAGCAAAAGACAACCCAATCAACTTCTCCCAAAATTCCGCTTTCATCTGTTCTTGATTGTGGAGTTCAGATCTGTTCTTGCTGTGTGGATTACCATTGGAGGCTGGACAATTGGACAGCTGTGGTATTGAAGATCGCACATCCAGCCAATCAGATAATCAGATTCAAGACATTCATCAAATGTAATATTCTATCATGAATCATATCTAAGTACGAGGTTGATCCGGGCTTATAGGAATTGAGCATTTAATTTCCGCTGTGCATGTATACCTTAATTCCTTACACTTTAGGTTTTGCAGACGTGAGTTCGAATTTAAAAATTGGAACCTCAAATCATAGCGTGTATTTATATTTTTTTCTTCATAAGAGTTTTTCGAAACAAAATCTATAAACTCAAAATCCAACAATAAAATGATAAACAAAATGTAATACCCAACAATAAAGAACGCTAAAATTTTTTTTTTTTTTTTATCATAACCAATTTTCCAATAATTTTATCGGCATATGGACATATTTGAGGAACAAATTCACTGATACAAAATATGATTTCGACAAGAAATGAAAAAATTAAGTTTACCTTAATCAATTCAATTGGTTCAATTATTACCAAAAAATGTAATTGGTTAACTCATTGAATATATACATTATCTAAATTAAAATAGAATGAGTAAAATAGAAATATCGTTTACAACTATAATAACTATGTTGTTTCGACGTGGCCTATGGGAGCGGATTTTTGCTGGATTGGAGAGGGAGATTGATGGTCCGAACTCTAAAAGGTTTCAACTTTCAAATTGTGGAGAAGATGGATTTTGGAGTGACTTTTTAATTGTGTAAGTATTTGTTTGGTTAGGTATGAACTTAGATTATTCTAGATCAATGCTTTGAAATAAACAAAAATAAATATAACACATTTTCTAAAATCTATAAGCCCTCAAATATTTTGGGCCTGAGGCAATCGCCTCTTAGGCCTCCTATAAAGTCCGGGCCTTAGTCCAAGACTCAGCTACTCATTTTCTCATCACCCATATTCTGTGAGCAATAGACCATTGCTCAAAATTCTGATCTTCTTCGCAATGGAACAAATAAAGGAATCCGTTGGTTGCCTTAATACTAGATCTCCCCATAGATCGTCTATCTATCCTCCATGGCAAGACTATGCTACTGAATACTATTAGTCTTAATATACTAATAAAATAAAATTTATTTATCAGTTTAATTGGGAAAAAAAACCCACTACAGAATATTGAAATTCAAGTTAGGGAGAGAAGATTAATGTGTATTCACAATGTCCTTAAAAACAGCAGCAAGTTTAGCACAAGAACTTTCTGCTCTAACCAACTGAACTTACGACAGAATAATATCGCCAAGTATTGGAATGAAAAATTGGATTGAGCAGAACACTAGTTTTTTTTTTTTTTGGTACTAGAAACAAAGAGCGCAAAAAATTCGTTTTAATTGTGGAAATTCGGACATGTTTATGTAGGCTCTCAGGTAACCTTTCAATCCTACCATTAACAAGTAAGTTTCAGGTGTTACAAAATTAACACATGAATTAACCCAGCATTAACAGCACAGAAAATCAATAGAGAAGTTGGAAGGTCTGTAGGAAATAAATCAGAAAAATGGGAAAAAAAAATGACTCCATAAGGGGCCAATTTTGGTTCGACATTCGTGTACGCAGGTCGCGCTCGCACATGAGTTCTATGTGTAAATCGGATTGTGAGAGAGAACCTTTATGCCACACAATATTACACCTTTGTAAATTGTGGACATTTAAATACTAGTCAACCTTTCATCATTTTTCCAACGTGGGATAACCCACTTATTTTTCCTTTCCACTATTTTTCCAACTTCACTTTGAGCTTCAATTTATGATTCACCCGAGCATCAAATTTGCCAAGTAAATATATGAATCCATAATTTGATTCTTGTAGATGTGCCACATAATCATTAAGAAATCGCTTAACTTAATTTCCTACGAGATTCTCTTAATGCTATTCTTTATGATTGTTATACATTAGGTTCAATATTTGTGATTTCTTCATGGAGTAGTTGATCACCATTGTTGGGTCGTTCAACAACGGTATTTTAGGAACAACAATGTTAGAAGTTTTCAGTAAAAGAATATCTATCCTGACTTCTTGGACATCCACATTTCGTGGTTCCGCACTCCCACTAATATCACAATTCTTAATGAACTTGGCATTTCCGATTTCAACAATTATTGGACTATGGTTAGGACAATTAAAGCTATATCATTTGGATTTGATCAGGGTAACCAATAAAGTAACCATTGATCATTTTAAAATCCAATTTCATTCATGTGGATTATAAATCACATTTTCCACTTGGAATCCCCAAACATACAGGTTTCCTTTCTTTCCACAGTCCAAAATATATCTTTGGAACTGTCTTATTAGGAACCCGGTTCCATATATAAATAGCGATTTTTAAAATATATATCCACAACAATAAGGGTAAAAATGAATTACTTAACGTACTCCTAACCATATTCATTATAATACAATTATGCCTTTCAGCTATTCTATTATGCTGTGGCATATCTGTCATTATATATTGAGGAGTTTAGCAAATTGACCCAAGTTTTACTTGCCATAATGTTCACCATTTCTATCAGATCGTATGATCACATTTCTATCTAATTGCCTTTCTACTTCATTGATATATATCTCAAGTATGTCCATGGCTTGAGTTATATCATGCAACATGCATAAATAACCATAACTTGATAATCATCAATAAATGTGATAAAATATTTTTGTCCACCAAAATTGCTTTCAAATTTCAATTTCTATAAACCATAACTTAAATCCAAGAACCAATTTTTGCATTTAAACAAACTAAAATATCCTTTCTTAAATTTGAAACTATGTCCCAAAAAATCAAGTTTTAGAAATGGACATAAAATAATGAGAATCATAAGGGACAAAGTGTCTATAATAAGTCTTAATGGTGATCATTGTGTAAACTTAACGCTAGGTTTGAGCCCCTTTAACTAAAACTCTAACTTAATTCCTCTTCACATAAGCAAAATACCATTATGTCTTTATGATTTTGGTTGAGGAGAATCACTACATTATGTTGGAAACATAGATACTAGTTTCATAATTCATCCATCAAGTATTATAAGGAACTCCAATTAAATATAGTTCGAAACATTCAAAAAAAACTAGTCTTACCATTAGTTTTGAACCATGTCTTACAATTATGGAAATCTTTTTTAAAAAAAAATTGTGTCCACATGTTTTTAAAGAACTTACACTTATCATTATTACATTCCTTATTTGAGTCTCAATAACTTTAAGAGGGTCATTATTTTATCTTGAGTGGTAATTTCTTTCTTTTGTCTTTAACCAAGTCTATTTTAACTTCTTGAGTGATGAAATTAACATAATTAATTCCTCGCCGCTTAAGTCCTATATCCTCTTAAGCATGTTAGTCAATTCACTTACATTTCACTTATTTTTTATAGTGTTATATTAAATTTATAATGATGTGCTGAGGAGGCAAATAGTTCACAATGAACTAAAAGGAATTATCAACTTTCATCCTTAAGAGTTTCAACTTTACTTTTATATTAGTCATCTCTAGGACATATTCATACATGCTACGTGTACCATCAAATTTCATGGTGGTAAAATTAGCTATAAAGCGAGAGACTTATCAACATTCAGATTCTAGACACTCAAAATATTCCTTTTATTTATAGAATGGTTATCTTAATATTGCTTGCTAATTCTCAAAATCCAAATGTTCGATATTTTCCAAAATTTATAGAAAATATTTTCTTCATTATTGCTTCTATCAATAATAGCAATAGATTTCTCAGATAACAAGTCCAGATCAAGATTCGAAACACTTAAGGGAAATTAGACTTGCTTACGCTAATCTAAGAAATTTTAATTCATTAATTATCAAAAAAGATGAAACATAATAATGAAGAGAAATTTCTATTAATACAATAAAGTAGGTGCTCTATATGTAAATGCTTTGAGATAAATCAGATTCAAATAGACAATAAATATATATCGAAGCTCTCCTTTGGGTAGATACTATGATACACCATTAATAACTATTACGATGCTTTGTATTTATCTTTAATGGGCAAATATGTTATTTCTCAAGTGGTACATTCTATTATCTTTGGATATATAAAATGACCAATTAAGAAATATCAATTACTCCGTCATGTTGATTAATCACATGATGATTGATCCACCTTTAGGTGACAAAATATCTCTATGATTAACAAACGTGTTACCCATATACTATATATCTTTAATAAGCATCTATAGTAAATGGTACAACATACTAAACTTTATTAAACAATTTGACATTATCGAAACATTTTAGTTTGGCCACTTTGGTAGCTAACAAACTATACATAAATGAATATCTTTAATTGAGTAATAAAAGTTTTATGCGCATTAATATTTATTTATTAAACAATTCAATATTCATGAATCATTCTAGTTTGGCCACTTTTGTGACTAACAAACTATATACATAACATGAATAACTTAAATCGAAGGAACGTTAAATATTTAACCTTTAAATTCAAGACCCATCAACTATTTTTCTTTAAAAGTCGTACAACTAAATAATGGGCCTATCTACATGCTCAAACTATTAGGAAATCAGATTCTAAATAGGGAAAATTGCCTAAAAGTCATCTCCAAGGGACTTGTTTCAAATTAGGTCAAAACAAATTTCAAAATTGTCAATAAGTCATACTTTTCGAACATATTTTCATATTAATTCTAAAATTATCCCTGTGATTCATATTTGCCCTTGGCACTGTTCCCACCACCACCACCACAACTGCTGCCGCCGCCGTCGCCACCTACTTTCAATAATGAATTTCGAAAAGACTAACGACAAGGAAAAGCAGGAGCAACATCATAATTACAGTATGGAGAAGATATAAAATTCAAGTAGGAATATTGAAGGGTTTTACTGGATTGGGAGGTGCAATTTTGACTCAAATATATGTTGTGATGCATTCTCCGGACCATGCGTCACTCATATTTATGGTTGCAGTCGGGCCAACAATGGTGGTCATTGCTCTAATGTTTATTATAAGACTTGTATGAGGTCACAAAACAAGTTAGATTATCTGATGGATTTTTTTATAGCATATGCCTCCTTTTGGCTACTTATTTGATGGGTGTCATGCTTGTTGAAGATCTTGTCGATTTGAGCCACATGTAATTACAATATTCACAGTGATTTTGTTTATTTTACTGTTTATCCCCATCACAATCCCTATCACGTTGTGTTGGAGAAATGACGAGTATGAGAAATCTCGAATGAGTATCTTCAACATTCATCACATAGTAGAAGAAATTCTGAATGAAAACTTGATTGTGTGGGCAGAGGTAGAGAAAATATTGATAAAGAGATTGAGGATATTGAAGAATAATTACATGTACGAGAATGTGAAGTTGAAGATGAAGTGGATGATAAAATTCTTCAACAAAAATGTATTATACAAAACAGTATCACAAAATATTATCATAATAGAAATGGTATAGAATTCGTATACGTGCTCAGAATTTTTATTATAATATGTTTTCAGAATGGTCTCGACGAACCGGTCAATACTAGCCGCTTTGCCACTGCGTACGATATATTTTAGCCATTTAAAGTCGTCTCTTTAACTTAAAATGGTAATCTGTAATTTTTCTTGTCAAAACAGTATCATACATACTAAAACAGTAGCACAAAATATTATCATAATAGAAATGGCATAGAATTAGCATACGTGCTCAAAATTTTTATTATAATATGTTTTCGAAATGGTATCAATGAGACGATCAAGACTAGTCGCTCTGCGTACGATAGATTTTACCCATTTGAAGTCGTCTCTTTAGCTTAAAATGGCAATCTTTAATTTTTTTTGTCAAAACAGTATCATGCATCCTCTAAAAGAATATCACAGATAGATGTATCTTAATATATTAGTATTATACATGAAAACATGTTGTTCTTAAAGTGCTCCATTAGTAGTACAAGTCTATTGATACTGTTTGCATTCAATAACATTATCATAGATTAAAATAGTATCATAGATATTTTACTAGTTGAAGTAATTAAATTGTTCTTAAAATACTCCATTAGTATTATAAGACCATTGATATTGTATGCATTCAATAATATTATCATAGATTAAAACAGTATCATATGTTAAATATTATCATAACAAAACAGTATCAAAGATAAAAGCATGATATAAGTGTACCATAGCACATTATATATACAAAACAGTATCATATATAAAACTAAGTACAAGATATTTTAATGGCTGAACTAATCATATTGTTCTTAAAATGCTCCATTAGTAGTACAATATAATAGGTTTAAACATTGTCATAAATAACAGTGTCATAGGTTAAATAACAGTATTATAGGTTGAAACATTATCATAATAAAACAGTATCAAATATAAAAGCGTGGTATAAATATATCAATGCAAATTATATAAATAAATCAGTATCATAGATAAAACAAAGAGATTAAAACAGTATCATAGGTTGAAACATTATCATAATAAAATAGTATCAAAAATAAAAACATGGTATAAGTATACCAATTCACATTATCTAAATAAAATAGTATCATAGATAAAACAAAGAGATTGAAATAGTATCATAGGTTAAAACATTATCCTAAGATAAAAACATGATATATGTATACCAATTCACATTTATCTAAATAAAACAGTATCATAGATAAAACAAAGAGATTGAAACAATATCATATGTTGAAATATTATCAAAGATAAAAATATGATATAAGTATATCAATTCACATTAATTCAAATAAAACAGTATCATAAAACTAAGCACAAGATATTTTAATGGTTAAAGTAATGATACTGTTTTAATAAATTGAGTAACATAAGTTGAAATATTATCATAATAAAACAGTATCACAGATAAAAATATGATATAAGTGTACCAATTCACATTATATAGATAAAACAGTACCATAAAACTAAGCACAAGATATTTTAATAGTTGAAGTAATGACATTGTTTTAAACATGATATAAGTATACCAATTCATTATTCTTCTTTTATTTATTCATTCATTTATCTATAATCAGAATAAAAGCATAATTGAGTTGTGCTGAAGAAATAGTTGAATGAGATTTGGGATGAAAAATTGCAGTTTGGATCAGAGGCAGTAAAGAATATAACCTTCTTTTCACAACTGACCCTTTAATTATTTTAATCATTTATCGGTTCCTTCCTCTGCCGGAACCCGCCAAATTTCTATGGCTCAGTTTAATCTACTAAGGCCCTGACATTTACTACTTAAGAACACATTCCAAATAATGGGCCTCATATGTTGGACCACATAAGCAGTATTAAAAAATAGGCCATCATTTATATTGTTCTCATCATGGCTCTCGGCATTAATAAGTTAATTATACCTCAAATTTGATACTGAATTGCATGCCAACATTACCCCTTTACTCAATAATTTAAACACGCAAATTAGTTAAGAATAAATCCAAATCATGAACATGAATCAGTGTAACCCGTAGAAATTAATTTAATCTTCTAAAAATTCACGTGCATGACATGCTATGATAATCTCTTTACAATACACTATATGTTGTCCAAAAAAAAAAAAAAAAAAAACGTAAGGGCATAAAAGTTCGATTAATTGGAAAATCACATGTTTATAAACCATAAGCTCTTATACCACATGTTAGTTTTAACTTGTTCAATATACATGAACATGTTATGAACAATAATATGAATATAAATTCCAAGATCTTAAACTTCATGATTTTCACAGTTAATGCGGAGTAACAAGAACGTACCTTCATCCATAAGAAACGATCTTTAATTATGTATCTTGAATCTTTTGAACTCCGTTGAGCGATTTAATTGCATATCTCCAATCTCCAAATACCCTTTAATATATGTAGTTTAATTGTATGGAAATTGTGTTTCTCTCCCTTTGCCTCTCACATAATGACATGAATAAATCGATGGAATAACATATCCTTTTATAGGTAGAGTGACCTTTTATAGGTAGAGTGAGGACCAATTTCCTAGTTAGACTATAATTCTATTTCCCATCAAAATAGAGTTCTTAAGAGAAATGAACTTTTCCAATAATTATCTAATTAATTAAATGATTAGATATATCCATAAGACATATTATCAAATTTAATAACTTATCATGTCACTACAAAGAGGGTCTATAGCGGCGACATCTATTGCGACGACACAAAGTCGTCTCTATTGATTCTACACAGTAGAAACGACTAAGAAATGTCGTTGCAATACAAGCAAAACTTATTGCGACGACATATGTCGTCGCTATAGGACATATATCGTCGCTGTTACGTAGACCCTATAACGACGTCTCTCCATGTCGTCGCCACTAAGATTCGGAAACAGCGAAAATAAATGGCGGCATTTTGAAGCATAAATAGCGACGATAAATGTCGTCGCAATTGATTTGCGGATGATAATGTAAGTCACGTAAATCACGAATTTTCTCGTAAAGTGTGATAAGGTCTATAGCGACGACATATGTCGTCGCTATATACCAACATCAATTTAAGCGGGAAAATTGGCACCCAATTGTGATATATAGCGACGATATATGTCGTCGCTATACCTATGTTGATCAAATTTGCAGGCGCGTGACTTATTAATTTTCTCGTAAAATGGGAATGATCCTTTAGCGACGATCTTTATCTATAGCGACGACAATGTCGTTGCTATTTATGCATCTTTATCTTATTCCAATCTCCGCATTTCTGTATTGCTTTTCCATCTCCAATTCCTTCCATTGTTTCTTCTCCATCTCCACACTCGAAATAATTTCTTCTCCATCTCCGCATCTCCCCGGTCATTTACATTTCTATTGTTTTCCTTCATAATCATCTTCTTTATAGTTCATTTCTTCATCTCCATTTATTATCAGTACTGTATTTGTAAGAATATAGTATTTTTCAAGTATGGATATTGATAAAAGTTGGACAACAATTAGAAATCGCACAAAATCTACAGATTTTCAGAACGGTTTGCAAGCATTTATAAACATGGCGAGGCCATACGTTAACGACAGAGGAAGGATTAAATGTCCGTGCAAAAAATGTTTAAACGATCTCACACATCCATTAGAAATTGTCGAGGCTCACATATTTCGTAATGGTTTTGCGGAGAGTTATGTCACCTGGATATATCATGGCGAGATCGATGTTCGTAGTACTATGAATGTGTATAGACAGAATGAGCGAGATGGTTGGAAGATGAGATGATGGATGTAATAGATGACGTAGTTGGTGATGAGCATGCAGGTACAAGCACCGATGGTTACTATGACGAACTGTTTCATGCTCTCCATTCAGAACTGTACCCGGGAGATTCATCATTTTCATCCCTAAATTTTTTAGTCAAGTTGATGCATATTAAAGTTATGAACAAATGGACAAACAAGTCTGTCGATGATCTTTTGAAATTGCTGAAGTTAGCATTCCCAAACATGAACCTGGTTGACTCTCACTACGAAGCTAAGAAGCTGATGACGAAGCTTGGTTTGGGTTACAAATCCATTCATGTCTGCAAGAATGACTGTGCACTATTTTGGGGTGAACATGCTGATAGATAAACTTGCCCGATTTGCTAGGAAAGTTGTTGGGTGCACACTTCTGGGAATGTGAACGGGAAGAATGTTTCGCATAAGGTATTGCGATATTTTCCCTTGGCCCCCAGATTAAAACGTATGTTCACGACGAAGGATACTGCAAAACTTATGAGGTGGCACAGTATAGGAAGGTCTATGGACGATGATGAAATGCAGCATCCCGTTGATGGAAAGGCATGGCGGGATTTTGACATGAAACATCCACTGTTTGCAAGTGAGATTAGGAATATCAGGTTAGGTTTGGCCGCAGATGGATTCAATCCATTCGGTGACATGAGTCTGTCGTACAGCATGTGGCCAGTAGTTGTAACAGTTTACAACTTGCCACCATGGTTATGCATGAAGCCTGAATACCTCATGCTTACTCTGTTGATACCTGGTCCTAAAGCACCGGGTAAAGACATTGATGTATTTTTACGACCATTAGTAGACGAGTTGAAGAAGTTTTGGGCCTATGGGATTGACACAGGAGACGATGGAACCAACAGCAAGTTGGTATTCAGACTGCGTGCAGCTTTGTTGTGGACTGTTAACGATTTCCCAGCGAGACGTAGTTTGTCCGGTTGGAGTGGTCAGGGGTACAAGGCATGTCTGACGTGCAACGAAGATACTCATTTAGTCCGTGTGATAGGTAAGACAGCTTATATAGGTCACCGTCGGTTCTTGCCATCCAGACATTATTTTCGGAGCAATTTAGACTTCGATGGGAGGACAGATAGGCGACCACCTCCTCGTCGATTAACGCCTACAGACATTTTAGCACAGTTAAGTCGTGTCAGATATAGAAGTCCAAGAAAGCACCTAAATTACGGTGGTGCTACAATTCAGAGAAGTGATGACGAGCTCAATTGGAGAAAAAAGAGCATTTTCTATGAGTTGCCGTATTGGACTTCTACAGAGCTCAAACATAACATCGATGTCATGAACGTAGAGAAGAATGTTTGTGATAGCTTGCTCGGCACAATTATGGACGATCCATTCAAATCAAAAGACACAGTCAATGCGAGGCGCGATCTAATGCAATTAGGGATCAAAAGGGAGTTGCACATGTATCAGAATGGGAATAGGTGGATGAAGCTTGCCGCATGTTACACCATGTCGTCTTCAAATCGTAAGAAGTTTTGTCAATTTATCTGATCGGTTGAGTTTTCAAATGGCTTCGCTTCTACTCTTTGGAAGAATATTGCTCTAAATGACAGCCGTATTATTGGGTTGAAGTCACATGATTGCCATATTATCATGCAACGGTTATTACCAGTCGGATGTCGGGGCGTTCTTGAATAAAACAATTTCCACGGTAATTATAGCTTTGTGCAAGAACACTAAAGGTTAGTGACATGATAGCATCCCACGATCACCTTGTACTCATTCTCTGTAAGTTGGAAAGGATATTTCCGCCAGCCTTCTTCGACATCATGATTCACCTCGTAATGCATTTACCAAAAGAGGCAATCCTTGGAGGTCTGGTGCACATGAGATGGATGTATCCATTCGAGCGATACCTGAAGAAATTGAAGGACTACGTCAGAAATCGAGCTCGGCCCGAGGGATCAATAGCTGAAGGGTATGTTGTGGAAGAGGCATTGACCTTTTGTTCGAGGTACTTCTAGGACATAGGGACAAGGTTCTACCAACCAGACAGAAACGAGGATGCTACTGTTCCACACAGTGTCACCCACTTGGAAAGCAGTCACCAACGACGTTTCCTACTCAAGTTCGAAATCAAGCAATTTTTTACGTCCTAAACAACTGTTATAAAGTTGAGCCATTCTTGCAGTAAGACGGCGTTAATTCCTGATTATTATTCCTTTATCTCGAATTAACTTTATCATTTGAAACGAACTAATGAACTTTGATCTTCAATACTTTGTTCAGGAAACATAGGCAGGAACTACTTAACAATGGCTATCCAAACATCGAACTAGTGCACAGAAGAGACTTTCACGGTTGGTTCTACAGAAAGGTAAACGAACATCGACTGAATAAAATTGCAAGTTTTCAACATAATTGCTTTCAATAACTGAGAATAATTCTTGTCATGCAGCTATATGCAATGCGCCAAAGCCACAACCATCAAGTTTCTCATGAGTTATTTGCGTTGGTCAGTGGATGTTACCAGCAGGTTATGTCATACACGGCTTGTGTTGTTAAAGAAGTTCGGTTCGTGACATATGATCGTGATATTCGAAGAAAAACTCAGAATAGTAGTGTGTCCGTCCCAGGGACTGGGGTGAGATTTACTACGGGCAGCTGCAAGATATACTAGAGCTACAATATGGATCGAAACTTTCAGTTTATCTGTTCCGATGCAAGTGGTTTAGGTGTGATGGGAGACGGATGGTAACTGAGAATAACGTTACCAGTATTGACATCAGTACAGAGGCGTTCAAGGATGATCAGTTCATACTTGCTAGCCAAGCACAACAAGTGTTCTACATTGAAGATTCATCTCGTGGTCCGAACTGGCGAGTAGTACAAATTGTCCATCACAGGAGCACGTGGGACACAGTGGGAGCTAACATAACAGAGACTGACCTACTCCACAATAACTACTCTTCCATTTATCTCTAGTCGTTGATCTTGGCAACATAGAGCATGTATCCTTGCACTGGGATGATGATGAAGCTGATGAGATCGAAGCATCGGTTATGAAGAGAGACTCGTCAGATACTGCAGGGAAAAGTTCGTTTATAAACGACGACGATTAGGATGTAACGAAGGAGAATGTTATTTGTTTGGATACACCAAGCGACGCTGGCGTATCTCGGTCGAAGTCAAAAAATGAGTACCGACTGAACAAAATCAGCTTGATTGTAAAGTTTCATGTCGCCTGTGCATGAATTATTCAATCTAAAAAAAGTCCTCAAAAAATCAAAGGCCTGGTAAATGTGAATTTAATTGCAGTTATTCTTTCATTTTCATAGCTGGCCATTTGCCATCTGTAACGACTAGTGTTACAAATGTTCTTGAAGTGATAGTTATGAGATCGTCAAATGTGTGACAATGTTTGTGTAGAATTTTCCATGTTAATGTTTAATGGTGTATCACAAATGTGATATATATATAACAGTTCTGTAATATGAAGTATCACAATTGTAGTTTTATCTATTACAATTGTATAAATAATTGTAACGAAAGTGTTCATGCGTGATTTCTGATTCTTGCCATTTTATGTCATCTGATTGTGTAGGCTTATTGATATTTTGTCATAAATGTTATGCAATATAAAGTGCTACAACTGTTAATATATGAGCTTTACTATATGTACCATGAATTGTTACATATGTGTTTTTGTTGTGATTCAGAGCATAGAGTTTTTTTTCCCTTTCTTTCTATAAAATTAACTAATATCTTGGTGAATGTGAAGAGAGATAATTTTTTTTTTCCAAATAGATATATCAAAGTTAAATTTAGATGACTGAAAGAGTTATTCCATAATTATAGATCCTGCAACCTTGGATTACAATGACCGTCGATTATTTACCTTTCAGTTATATTATTAAATATAATTAAAAACTAACATTACTAATTATAACAAAATGACAGCACCAGTACTTATGTAATATATGATACATATATGTTTTCAAATAGTAACTTATTTGTGTAAAAATTCCTATAAATTTTGTTTTTCACCTTAAAAGGTCAATATTTATTATCAACATTTAATGCTAAGACTTTTCTATTTTTATTAACAAATGACATAAATAATATTTTTAGTGATTTAAAATATATCTATCTTTTTAAAATATTAAATAAAATTTACATTTTAGAAATGTTACATAATTAATTTTGGGAAAACACATTGAAATATTTCCTACTATCAATTGGTACAAATAAGATATTATATAATAAAATATAGCGTGAAAGCTGTTAATAGAAAATATCTTTTTGGTGTAAATACAAATTAATAAAGTATCATTATTTATAAAACATTTATTGTTATAAGATATTTAGAAAACAACATTTTTTACATTTTGATGAGTCCCAAGATTAACGGCCGAGATTA
The DNA here is from genome assembly GCA_030279155.1 of Forsythia viridissima. Taxonomy (NCBI): domain Eukaryota; kingdom Viridiplantae; phylum Streptophyta; class Magnoliopsida; order Lamiales; family Oleaceae; genus Forsythia; species Forsythia viridissima. The sequence continues at coordinate 32,053,444 of CM059040.1, read as the reverse complement.
ACCATTAAAAAGTTTATGCATTAAGGTTTAAGGTCTGATTCTTTTATCATTTGTAAGTCTTAATTCTCACTTACAATTTCAATTAAATTGCAACAATTTTGCAGCAAACAATCTTGGTGGAAAATAAGAGAGCTAAGAAGTAATAAAGAGATTTGTAAACAACAATTTCTCCAGAATAGATCTGTATATTTGCCTATTTTGGCCGTGTCAGCTATAACGTAGATTTTTTTCATTTATTTTGTTTTTTTGGAAAATTTAAAAACTATTTGGCTTCTATCCATGACTTGAGCAGGCCGTCCTTTCGCAGACTGATAAGTGGCGTGCAACAAATTACCCGTAAGACCCGATGAAAAAAATGACAAACACGAGAATGACCGATGCAATTTAGCCTTACTCTTTTTGATCTCTCCAAATGATCAAACCACAACATGACTTCAAGAGTCTAAGTCATGCACGTACAACACGGCTCGAAGAGTCATGAGTCGTGGACAACCTGTTCTCCAAACAAGTGAGATTCACAACATGACCCCAAGCAGGTCTTGGGCCTACCCCTGCACCTCAAGTCATTACCAAGAGTCATGGCCTACCTCATTTGACTAATAGATGAGGAAAAGTAATTCATTCACTTTTCCCGTAAACGCTTGACCCTCCAGCCGTAACCCGTACTTCACTTCAAATGACAAAAATGAAACTAAGTAAAAATGTTTTCTTTTCTTAGTCATTGGGTTCCTATAGACTCTAAATACAATTTGACTTTACCACACTACTCTAAATAATAATATGAGCAGATTTATAAGAGTTGAAAATGGTGCAACATCGAATCATGTTACTTCGAATCGAATATTAGCCTGCCTCTCTTGCTTTCTTTATTAAGTCTTGCGAGTTCCGTCTAATTAATTGGTGATCAAACTAAGTAAAAATGAACAAAATTCTTCGTTACAGATTGTTGGAAAATATTGAACATTCATAACTAAATAATGGAGTCAAGCTTCAAAACTTTATTCATCCCTGTTGTATAAATTAATTCATACATAATATTCTATTTAATATTAATTACGTGCCAATAGCTTGCAAACAAAATTTAACTTCATAGATTACCAACTTACAATGATTATATGACATAGTGAGTCGTAGCAACGACCTAGTATTGTTATCTCTCCAAGGTAGTAGAAACCCAATCAAATGATAGATGCATCCGCACTCATACTAGGTGACCACGCGTTTGTTGACAAAATGAATTGATGTATTGCATCATACATAAGATCCCTTCCAAAAACGTCCAACAATGACTAGTAAAGACGAATGTTTTCCATTCGAACATGTAACGGGATCATTATTACTTGAATTCGTTGATTGCTATTATTGGCGGTGATAGCTCTATTAGTTATCTCATTCGGTGCTCGAATACATTATTTTATCTTTGTGCTAGAGGTTTTTGCTCGATTACAAGACATTGTGAGCCCTACATATTGAGGCAGCAAAATGGAATGATCAAGCATCGGAAATTATTTTCGGCTAGGTGCTCAAGTGGCAAGCATTGGACCTTTGTTGTCGCCATTTATATTCCACACGTGTGAAGTTTTGAATTATTCTCTTATTCCTTTAATAACTTAAAATTTTATCTACAACACATCTATGTTTGTTTCTTCAAGCTCTGAAGTTCTATCCTAGTTTCTTCTTGAAAATTATAGAAGCTTAAAGCTTGTTTGGTCTAGTTTAAAAACTAGTTTTTCAACAAAAATGGTCAAATATGTCATGCTAGGAAGGCAAAATTATGGTCAAATAAACCAATTTGTGTTGAAAAACTAGTTTAAAAACTAGACCAAACAAGCACTTAAACTAACGATGATATTACGTAGTGAGTTTTAGCCGCTACCTAGTATTGCGATCTCTCTCAGGTAGTGCAAACCGAAAAGAATGCCTAGGCGCATCGGTACTCATTCTAGATTACTACAAGATTCTCAACAAGCTGAATGAATGTATTGCATGAGACATAAGATCCTTTCTAAAAAAAGAAGCTCAGTCCCAAAAATAAAAAATTTCTAAAACGAAAACACAAAATAAATATTAATATTCTTTCAACCTAATTCATCCAACCATGACAACCAGAGTTGAATGTTTTCCATTTGAACACCTATGAGGAATGATTGTGACTTCAATTCCTTGATTTCTATTATTGGCGATAATAGCTTTATTAGTTGCCTCATTCGGTGCTCGGGAACTGATAATGCATTATTTTGCCTTTGTTCTTCTAGAGGTTTTTGCTTGATTACAAGACATTGTGAGCCATACATATTGATGCAGTAAAATGGAATGATCGAGCATCTAGAATTTATTTCCAGCTAGGTGCTCAATTGGGATGCATTGGACCTTAGTTGTTGCCATTTATATTCTTCCACACATGTGAAGTTTTGAATTATTTTCTCTGATTCCTTTAATAAGTTAAAATTTTATCGATAACACATCTACGTTTGTTTCTATATGCTCTGAATTTGTATCCTACTTCCTGAAAATTGTAGAAGCTTAAACCAACAATGATATGGTACATATTGAGTTGTAACCACTACCTAGTATTTGTTGGGTTGTATGCCCAAATAGTATAATTTTGCTGTGATGAAATGACAATTTTATATTGAATAAAACTTTGATTTGTATTCATTTATTATTATTGCATTTGTTTAATATTGAGTATGTAAATAAAGTGCCAATGATCACTTGTGATAATATAAGTTGGATGCTTGCGTTGAGAAGTATAGTGTGACACAACTTATATTTTGATCATCAATAAAATTGTTCACAATTAATGTATAAGGGTTGGCGCCTTGTACCGGATGGTTGTAGTGCTGACTATTTAATCATTCGGGTTTGCGATTTGTCCTTATCGCAGAAATGGATTAATGGTGACACTAGTACACTTGGAGTGTATTGAACGGACCATGTGTCGAATTTAATTATATAGCATGACCGTGTGAATAATTAAGTTCCACTTGATCACCGGATATTTTATCTAAATCTCTTGACTGGATTGTGTATATTTTTTCCGTTAGTTTGATGGTTTTTTAATTTACCAATGGGTGAGATCAATTAAATTGATCAAATATCTCGGTGAGTTGGGAGCTTGAGAATGAGCGAAGTAGAGAACATGAAATCGTGTCGGGAACTATCATCCTGAAAAATGGGTCGAGTGACAACTTAAGTATTTTCTGTTGAACGATTATAAATCTGAGCTCAGTGTTTAGCGACGGCTAAACTTCGACATCTGTAAATTAGTTCACAGGACCGTTGAAGAAAATATAACTTAAAGTTAGTGAGAATAAATTAGAAGGGCAAAACAGTCATTTATGCTCATACGTAATTATCAGATCTGAAACAGAGATGAATTATATATACGGTAGGTCAGAGGAAAGTATTACAGCTTCTGTAATTTTATATATTCCGAGAGTGCATTCTCTTGCCTTTAATGGAAAAAACAAATAATTAGATTGAGGGGTCTAGGGTCGACTAGACGGAATCTAATTATTGGAGCTTGGAAAATATATGTCCGACCAGGTCCTATGGTATCTTTATAAAGTTTTGGACTTAATCACAGTTACTAACAAAGTTTTGGACTTGATTGTAATTGTTATATAAGTTCAGGGATTATATGTGTAATTAAATCAATCCTAAACTAATTGGACTTGGATGTCTTTTCATTGATTGCAATCAGGATACTTATTATATTTATATCACATTGCATGTGATGTAAATTTATTCGAACAATTCGATCAGTTAGAAAAGAGAAGAAATTTAGCTTCTTGGTTTTCTAGATCTGACCAGTCCAGAAATTAGTTTTTGATTTAATTAAAAGGTGTCCGCACGTCGGTGTAATCTAGACTTGAGAGAAAATCATAGAAGGCTTGAACGTTGGGAGCACCAAGTTCGTGAATCAAAAAGCAGCAAGTTCGTGAATCAGATCCAGACCAATATTGTTTATCGATTAAGGTATAATACTAATCCATTAGTATTTTAATTATAATAAATACGTGAACGCCTAGTAAACATCCTGGTTTTATTAAATTAAAGAAAATTTTTATTTTCTGGCAAATTCTCGTGCCAGTTTCCAACAGTATTGAGATCTCTCCAAGGTAGTGCAAACTCGAAAGGATGCCTAAGTGCATATGTACTCATTCTACATTACTACGAGATTGTCAACAAACCGAATCAATGTATTGCATGAGAAATAAGATCCCTTGTAAAAGCAAGAAGCTTAGTTCCAAAAAAACTAAAAATTCCTACAAAGAAACACAAAATAAATATTAGTATCCTTTCTACCTAAATATTAGGCAAATCGCACACCTAAATGGTGAAAAGTCAACACTACAACCTTTTTGTTAATGGTGTCAACCCTTATACATTGGTTGTGAAATATTTTATTCTTGATCAAAATATAAGTTGTGTCACAATGTGTTTCTCAATCCAAGCACCCAACTGCCCACCAATCACGTTTATCTCTAGAATTTGAAGGGTACTTCATGTGGTACACTTGTTGGAAAAAGTATGAAAACATCATTTCTCAATACTTTCATCTTATGATTAATCTCAACAAGGTTAAATCGTAGATGCACACAAATCCGATTCTCATTGTTGTACCAATCAAATTTAAGTAAGACAACCCTATTTTGTGGTTCAAAATATTCAATTTCCCAAGTTTCAAGTAACATACCATAGTAATTGAGCTCATATTCATTATAACAACTTCCAAGAATGCACACCATTATCATAGTCGTTCTATACAAACCATATTCCAAATTATAGAATTTGAAACCGTGCACAAAGTATCCATTGTAATATTCATTTTACGAGCAATACCTAGAGCTATGTTCTTTACTTGAGAATCCACCGTGTTCCTATCATCCAAAACCTGAGAAAACAAAATTTCTTACTAAGAGCTTTTATGGGTTGTATATTTATTACTAATCGACTAACATATTATTTCAGCCAATGGGGAAAATGTTTGTCGTATAATTAATCAAGTTGTTTATCAGACAATTGAGGATAATCCATTCTCATTTGTTCATCAAACTTCCTATATAAGATAACGACATAAAAGTTAATGTAACTAATTTTAATTCAGGTGAGTGAACATATGTAGCTTATTATTATAATTTACCTTACAAAAGGAATAATATCTTCACAGTTGAAGAGCATATATAATGATATTGCTTGTAACTCCTCATCAGTCGTTAACTTTGTAATTGGAGCTTTATTACCAAGGAATGTACCAAACTATTTAAAAATTGAAAACCTTATTAGTAAACTTTCCTTCATCATTCCTCGGTGGACAATTCAATCGCGTTTCTACATTTGGATTAAAGTATAACCTACAAAAGTTAGATGTTTCCTCTATGAGGTATGCTTATACTCTCGACGCCTCAACACGATTTCAATTTTTTAAATTGTTTTTTAGGTGAAATATGTACATGAAATATAGGGGAATTATCTTAATATAAATATTAATATACGTCATAGATAATGTAAAAATTGACATGTTACCTCTCGAAAGGATACATCTATCGATACTGCACAAGACCTTCGACCCTAGCTTCATATGCTAAGTGAAAGGGTAAATGTTCCATTAAGTAAAAAAAAAATTCTGCTAGAAAAATCTTTTGTAGTTTGCACAATGTTGTCTCCCAGTTGTTGCATGTCTTATACTCTTAAAACAGTTGAGCATATATCTCTAAAAAAATGACAAAGTTTGGTTAATGCTTCCCAAATTGGTTTTGGCAATAGATCTTTGAATGCTACGAGTATCAATCCTTGCATAAATATGTGACAATCATGGTTTTTTCGTCCCGTAAAACTCACATACACCCTTAACCCAATGAGCAATGTCAGAAGCATAACCATCCAGCATTCTTAATCCTTTAACCCAATCACAAACTTTTCTTTTCTGCTGCTTTGTCAAAATATAAGAGGCCTTTGGCTTATAATATTTTTTTTTTGTCTCTAATTAAGTGAAGCTCAGGTCGGTTGCAATGAATCTTCAAATCCATCAATGCTTCTACATTATCCTTTGTTTTTCTTTTTATGTCCATAACTGTGTTGAATACATTATGAAAAGAACATTTTTTTCAATGTGCATCACATCTAAGTTGTGGCGTATGAGATTTGTATGCCAATAGAGCAACTCCCAGAATATGCTTTTCGTCACCCAATACTTTAACACCAAAACCTTCAATTTCTTATCGTTTAGATGCTTTACCATGAGGAATGTCAAGAAGGTTCTCAACAATACATTGCATATGTTCACGTGATAATGGGTAACTGCCACATCTGTCTCATCTCTATGTTTCATACCATTAATTGTAATCATGGGTAAACCCTTTGCTATATAAGTCAAGTTTTACATCATCTCGCTCATGGAATTCTTTATTTATACATTCACGACAAGGGCATCTAATCATATCAAATGCTCATAACTGTAAATATGCAAATTCAATAAACTCTTCAACTCCTCTAAGGAATTCTTTTGTAAGAAAACTCCGATATACTCGTTGCTATATCCAACTACGATCGGATGACATACTGCTAACAACTAAACTTAAGAAAGTTAGATATGACATTTAAATGTTGCAAAAATAAAGTAAATATGTAGTACTTTTAATTTTAGACAAACATGTTTTTGACATTTAGACTTGAATTTGAATTCTCTGTGTTGTTAAGTTTTATTAAGAAGAAAGTCATATTAGTGTGATGGACTTAATTAGTTCCACCTTTTTTTCTAATCAAAATGTCATTTAAATACTCAAGCAAATAAAGGTTCTAATTACTAGTCCACATACAATATGGTCAAATCGATCACTCTGTAAAGTAATAAATAAACATGCAAGTACGCCATAAAAGTATATGTGGAGGCTGACTTAACAAAAAACATCACTACATCAGTCTCACAATCAATTAATAATGGGACTCCAGCATATCCTATCCTTCTATAACTTGAATTAAGATAAGTGGATCCTCTTCTTTCTGTAATTTGTTTGCAAAATGAATAAAACAATAATTGAGAGATAGAAAAAATAGTCATAACTCATAATTAAAAAAGGGACTCAAATATACAATAACTTGGTAAAGAAAGAATAGTAAGAATATGTACAAGGATTACCAACTCTGCTATTGCACGAAAATGATAATACATGTCGTCATTAAGATCCTTTTGCATAGTCTTGTCCAGTAGAAAGATCCCATCCAGTCGTAGATTCTAGTCTAGTCCACTTCAATATTACATATCAAACACGTCCCCCACAAAATTTGTTATCCAACACTTATATATATGTGGCTCGGGTGTAGGATTCATACCAAAAAAGCCATTTCACATGGGCGAGACACTTTGTAGAATCCCGAATTTTTTTTAATTATTATTTATTATCAAATGACCAAAGTGAAAGTAAATTTTAGAACCAATTAATTTATTTGGGCTAAATAATTAATTAGTGAAATATTGAGTTTTAGTATATCAATATTGGGCTCGTTGGATAGCTCGTATTTAATTACGATTATTGGTCCAAGAAAAAGTAATTTTAGATAAGCTAAACCTAAGATAAAATAGTTTAAAGTAATCTAAGATTATCTATTTTGTTAATTAGAGATTAAATCATTCTTTATTTTTATCTTGTTGACCGGTAGAGAGAGAGAGAGAGAGAGAGTTAGTTAGTTAGTTAGTTAGGAGTTGTAATCATTATAGAATTCTAGTGAAGTGATCATTTCTAATTAGGTTAAGAATTAATTATCAACTCTTCATAACCTAAACTAAGTGGCGCCAGATTCGGATAATATTACTTACTGCATGATGAGTTCTAAATCAATTAAATAAGCTAAATCCTAGTTTATCTAAACTAAGCTAACAGTAAGCAGGAATTCATATTCTATAAAACCACACTACGTGAAACCTTTCTCCCACTTTTCCCACGTTGGCCATGAAATTGATATAGTCCAGAAAGTCATTGTGAACTTGTTTTGGCGCACTAATATTCGAGGTTTCGCATCAAGTTGCTTTCGTGTGTAAATCGGAATTTTCAAGTACAACTCTCAAAATTTCAGATTTCCAATTTTAAGGTGAGATATTACGTGCTATTGTTGATTTCTACGACTTTCTAATTATCATAATTCTGTATGTAAATTGATTACTTAATTTCAGTGCTCCTTCGGGAGAAATCATGAACCAATTCATTTAAACCTTCGGGTTTCAGTTAAACTTTTAGGTTCAGTTAAACCTTTGAGTTTCAGTTTATTTGCAGCGCTTGCATGAATTATCATTGTCATGGTGTGATAATTCACAGTTCAGTTTAGTAAGTTAATTCCATGTTTAATTATAATATTTGGATTGATTGTGGAAATAGCAAGTATCTCACTGAGTATAATTAATTATACTCATCCCTCATTTTAAATAATTTTCAGGTAATGATTAATGTGATGAATGCGTGGAGGGTCAGTGGAGTTGTCAAGCCAATGGTCGCCAAATTAAATAATTTTGTTTATGATACTTTAGACAATTAGCGTCACAGTTTCAAGTTATTTAGCTTTAAATAAATATTTCCTTATTTGTTTACGATTTAACCAATTGATTGACAATTGGGATTTTATTATTTAAGTCATTTTTCCGCAATATTTAATGTTTATGAATTTTACTAACTTTCCGAGACTTTAGAAATTTCGGGGCGTTACAAATGGTATCAGAGCAGCCGGGTTTACCTTTCTGTAGACTCGAAAAAAAAAAAAAGAAAATTTTTTTAAAATTTTTATGAACAGTAACTTTTATTGTTCACGGAACAGTGCACATACTGTTCACGTGAACAGTAGCGATGAACAGTATAATTTACTGTTTACATGGACAGTGTAGTTACTGTTCACGTAAACAGTAACCGGGGAAATTTTTTTTTTATTTACGTGAATAGTAGCTAGAACAGTAACCTAAAAAAATTTTTTTTGTGATGAAAAGTAACTTTTACTATTCACAGAACAATACCTATTTACTGTTCACGTGAACAGTAATAGAATTTTTTTTTATTATTATTTATTTATTTTTGATTAGTAGCAGTGAATATTTTTTTAAAAAAAAAAGTTTTATTTTGGTACGAGACATTTGGCACCCAGAGCTCACTGATCAGCCACCATCCAATATTTTGAGGTATGAAATAAGTGAATATGCTTAATTGCCGTAAGTTATTTTGTTAGTCTAAAATAAATTGATTATCATGACTTTAAAAATTATTTGTCGCTTATTTTACTATTGCATTAGAACTATTTAATTATGCGGTATAGTTATTTAAAGTTAAGTAGTGTATTTTTACGACCAGAAACTTTAAATGCATAATACGTTAGAATTGTTGTAACATAGGCGATAATCATGGTTAGAGTTAGGCAGACCGCAAGGAAAAGTGTTGGGTATGGGGGTGCTGGGAATCCCAATACTGCAATAATTTGAGCCTATAAACATTTCGTTCCGGATCTCGACTCTACAATCGAACAACATGTGCAACGGTTCCATACAGCCTGGGAACGAGTTTTGGAAGTCGGATTTCAAAGCACTCATGCACAAGCGATCGCCCGCTTAATAGACACCTTCTCAGATGAGGGCCAGCACGTTGCGACGACCATACTTAGGGCCCTAGAGGGTATACTGGATCCGGGAACGGTAGATTTTGAAGATTTTTGTTGGGCTCTCATTGACACTTGGGAGGAGTATGCTGCGGAGGCTAATGTACCACCCGTTGGAGAAGCTGAAGTTGGGCTTGAGTTAGAAAACGAACCCGATTACGAGTTCGAGTTTGAAGAGCCCGAATCAGAAGACGAGCCTGAAGATGAGGCTGAACCTGAGCAAGAAGTTGAGCTTGAGCCTGAGCCTGAGCATGAAGTCGGACAAGGAGTTGAGGCCGAGGCACAAGGAGGAATCGGGCACGAGGCCGAACCAGAATCAAGTATTACTTCAGATGATAAAGCTCCGCCGGCCAAGATTCCAAGAGTACATGGAGGCTGGATAAGTGAAGACGAAGATTAGGATTTTGGAATATTAGTTTTTCCATTTTATTCTTGTTGAGTTTATTTATTTTTTTGATTAATAGATGTTAAGGTTAGTAGGAATTTTAGTTGGATTTAATTATAAAATTTTTTGTTTATCATTAAATAATATTAATAAAATTGCATAAATTTTGTTTATTTCTTTTCCCTCCGTTAGAAATTACTACGTAGTGTTAGGCTGTCGAGCAATCCTAAGATAAAATTTATTTTGTTTCTTTCAAAGGAAATGCCTCGACAAACACAAAATCAAGCAACTATGTTCAGAGACTTGATGAGGGCAGTGCAAGACCTGGGCAGACAGCAGACTCAGGAGCCACACCCAAATGCACCAAGGGCTGACAACACGAGTTCAATGGTCGAACAATTTCGTCATTTCAGACCACCATCCTTTGAGGGTAAGGATGATCCGTTCGCAGCCAAGGAGTGGCTGAGGAGACTCGAAGGGATTTTTGAACATCTGAACTGCAACGATACGCAGAAGGTTTCTTGTGCAAAGTTCATGTTGATTGATGATGCTAGCCATTGGTGGGAATCCGATTCACGCACTAGGACTGCAGAGCAGCAACGTAATCTCACTTGGGACCAATTTAAGGAAGCATTGCTAGGAAAATATTTTCCTCAGTCACTGAAGGACCAAAAGGAAGCAGAATTCCTTCAACTCATGCAAGGGAACATGTCGCTTGGGGAGTACAAAAGGAAATTCGAACGGCTGTCTAGGTATGTACCGTATATGGTTAACACAAAGCTGACGAAGGCGGTTCGAGATGGGATTACGACCTGAGATCAAATGAATCATGGCCGCCCAGCCGTATACTACCTATGCAGAAGCCTTATGTCGGGCACAAGCAATCTCTAATGGTTTAGGGTTGGAAAAGAAACCCCTGCACAGTGTTGAGCCTTCGGAGAAGAGAAAGTGGCAGAGTCACAACAAGGAAACGTACAAAGACCAGAACAAAAGAGGAAGGACTGAGTCAGGTCCAACCAGAAATATCCCTATATGTTCCAAGTGCAGCAAATGACATCTTGGCGAATGCCTTCAGGGAAAAGGAGTATGCTATAATTGTGGTAAGACTGGCCATTTCCTAAGAGAGTATCCAGAAAAGAAGAAAGAAGACTACCAACCTAAGAAAGGGAAGGCTAGAGTCTTTACTCTGGCAGGTCAAGAGTGAGAGCAGGACACAGACGTGATAACAGGTATTCTACCAATATCTAATATATGCTATTGTCCTGATAGATTCTGGAGCTACGCATTCTTTTCTTTCTAATGTTTTCATAGATAAGATTGAAAATAAATATGAGAAAACGAATAGCGTGTTAGATGTTAGTATCCCTTCAGGTGAGATCATTAGTACAAATCAAATAGTTAAGGACGTAAGGTTAGAAATCAAAGGAAGGATCTTAAAAGCAGACTTGTACCTATTAAGAATGAAGGACTTTGATGTAATATTGGGAATGGACTGGCTGAGTGGAAATCATGCAACCATTTTATGCCGCGAGAAGGAAGTTTTGTTTCAAAGGCCTGGAGAAGAACAATTTCGTTTCTTCGGGACAAGATTTGGGACTCCACCCAAATTTGTGTCTTTCATGAAAGCAGAAAAGATGTTAAGTAAGGATTCGTGCCGAGGATTTTTATTAAGTACCGTTAGCAAACCTAAATCGGAACAGAAAGTGAAAGGTTCATCAGTGGTCTAAGAATTTGAGTACGTCTTCCCTGAAGATCTAACTGGATTACCGCCTGATCGACAAGTAGAGTTCACAATTGACTTAGCCCCTGGAACAGCACCAGTGTCTAAAGCCCCTTACCGAATGGCACCGAAAGAGTTACAAGAGTTGAAGATACAACTACAAGAATTATTGGATAAGGGTTTTGTCCGACCTAGCGTATCCCCGTGGGGAGCGCCAGTGTTATTCGTTAAGAAGAAAGATGGGTCGATGAGGATGTGTATCGACTATAGAGAGTTAAATCGCCTGACTATAAAGAACAAATACCCACTCCTGAAGATAGAAGATCTTTTTGATCAGTTGAAGAGTGCAAAGGTGTTTTCAAAGATCGATCTGAGATCGGGCTATCACCAACTCAAAGTAAAGGACTATGACATCCATAAAACAGCATTTAGGACTCGCTATGGACACTACGAGTTTACTGTTATGCCTTTTGGGTTGACAAATGCACCTACCGTATTCATGGACTTAATGAACCGAGTTTTTCATTCGTACTTGGACTGGTTTGTTATAGTCTTCATCGACGATATTTTAGTATACTCAAGGGATAAGTATCAACACGAGGAACATTTGAGAACGGTGTTAGGCACCCTTCGAAAGGAGAAATTGTATGCCAAATTCAAGAAATGTGAATTTTGGCTTGACTGTATTGGCTTTCTTGGTCATGTGGTTACTTCACAAGGGATTGAAGTGGACCCAGCCAAGGTTGAAGCTGTGGAAAATTGGCCTAGGCCGACCAATGTAGGAGAAGTTCGTAGTTTCTTAGGACTTGCTGGCTATTATAGGAGGTTTATTGAAGGGTTTTCTAAGATAGCTGGACCAATGACTCAGTTAACTAGAAAGGAGATAAAGTTCCAATGGTCAGAGAAGTGTGAGAATAGTTTCAAGGAACTGAAACAGAGATTGGTTTCGGCACCAGTTTTAACGATACCAGAAGGTTCAGAAGGATTTGTGATATACAGCGATGCATCCAAACATGGTTTGGGATGTGTGTTGATGCAGCATGGAAAGGTTGTGGCCTATGCATCTAGGCAATTAAAACCACATGAACATAATTACCCAACGAATGACCTAGAACTTGCAGCAGTAGTTCACGCTCTAAAGATATGGCATCATTACCTTTACGGTGGTAAATGTGAAATTTACACCGATCATAAAAGTCTCAAATACTTCTTTACTCAAAAGGAGTTAAACATGAGACAGAAAACATGGTTGGAATTGGTTAAGGACTACGATTGCACTATTCTTTACCACCCTGGTAAAGCTAATGTAGTTGCTGATGCGCTTAGTAGAAAGACGACGGGAAAATTGACAACTTTGACCACCCAGGAACAGTTAATTAAGGAATTTGAAAACTTGAGGCTAGAGGTTTTTACACCTCCAATGCAAGTATCGGCTCTTATCGCAACTTTAATAGTTAAACCCACACTCAGGGAATGAATTAGAGGAGCCCAAAAGGATGACCCATTTTTATGTAAGATCATGGCTGAAGTTGGGACAGAGAAACACTTAGGTTTTGAAGTGGCTAATGACAAGGCACTCATGTATAAAGGCAGGTTGTGCGTTCCTAAAGATGAGGGATTAAGGAAGGAAATTCTTGAGGAAGCACACTCGGCCCCTTATGCAGCACACCCAGGCGGCACAAAAATTGTCGAGATCTTCGAGATACATTTTGGTGGAGAAATATGAAAAGAGGAATAGGACTCTTCGTAAGTAAGTGCATGGCATGTCAGCAAGTGAAAGCGGAACATCAGAAACCCTCAGGATTGCTTATCCCACTGGATATACCAGAATGGAAATGGGAACACATAAACATGGATTTCGTGGTGGGTTTTCCGAGATCTGTAAAAAGAAACAATGCTATATGGGTAGTAGTGGATCGTCTTACAAAGTCGGCTCACTTTCTTCCAGTTAGGATGACTTTCACCATAGAACAGTATGCACAAGTTTATGTTAGAGAAATAGTCAGACTACATGGAGTCCCTGTTTCTATTGTTTCAGACAGAGACCCAAGATTTACATCAAAATTTTGGAAGAGTTTACAGGATGCTATGGGAACGAAGCTAAAGTTTAGTACCGCATATCACCCGCAGACTGACGGACAATCAGAAAGGACTATTCAGATACTCGAAGATATGTTAAGAGCTTGTGTGCTAGACCTAGGCGGTAGTTGGGAAGTACACTTACCTTTGGTGGAATTCGCCTATAACAATAGCTTTCAGGCTACTATAGGCATGGCACCTTACGAGGCATTATACGGAAGGAAGTGCAGAACACCCGTCTATTAGAACGAGGTTGGAGAAAGAAGAATTTTAGGGCCCGAAATCGTCGATCGAACAATTCAGGCAGTAGATAAGATCCAAGACATTATTTGATTTGTACTTTTGAAAAGGTTAAGGGCCCAATTGCAATGTTTTCATTATATTTTTTTCCTATCATTTTAATTTATTTAAGTTAAGGGGCAAAATTGTCCAAGAATTGTTAGAATAGTGAAAAATAGTGATTTGGGGACTATCTGTGAGTATAAAGGAAGAATGAGGATGATATCTGCTAAAAAAAAGAATGAGGATAAAATCGTTACAAACCTGAAAGAATGGAGACCATTAGTGTAATTAACCCCAAATTTTTATGTGGTTGATTTAACTTCTGGATTTAGTTTGATGTTTGTTGTGCATTGTTGAGTAAATGAATTATTGAGGATAATCAAACATTAATGTATCATTATTTTTGTTTTGAATATGAATTGAGGCTTTAGATAGAAAAGTGACATGCTCTATCACTTTTTGCTTAAAATGTGACATGCTCTACAATTTTTTTGCTTAAAAAGTGACAGAACAATGTATACATATGACACAACAAATTTGGATCACAATCTTCTATGTGGTTGATTTAACTTGATATTTGTTGTACATTCACTACAAGAAATTTCACTTTTAACGATAAAATTTTTTGTTGTAAAAAGTCATTTTTAGGTTGTTTCGTCGTAAAATGGTCGTCGAAAGACTTTACAAGACCAAAATTTTCGTTGTTAAAAGTGAAATTTCTTGTAGTGATTATTGAGTGTATGAATTATTGAGTGTATGAATTATTGAGGATGATCAAATATTATTGTATCATTTTTTTGGTCTTAAATATGAATTGAGGCTTTGGATAGAAAAGTGACATGCTTTGTGACTTTTTGCATAAAAAGTGACAGAACAATGTATACAAGTGACATAATAACGTTGGATCACAATCTTTTCTGTGGTTGATTAACTGCTGGATTTAACTTGATATTTGTTGTGCATTATTAAGTGGTGATTATTGAGAATGATCAAACATTAGTTTATCAATTTTTTGTCTTGAATATGAGTTAAGATACTGGATAAGAAAGTGATATGCTATATTAAAAAGTGACATAACAATGTATACAAGTAAGATAACATATTTAGATTACAAACTTCTCTATGGTTGATTTAACTGTTGGATTTAACTTGATATTTTTTGGGAATTATTGAGTGACATGAATTATTGAGGATGATCAAACATTAATGTATCATTTTCTTTGTCTTTGTCACAAATATTCTAATTTGAGTTTTTTTTTTTTTTAATAGAACACTTTTTTTAAGGATATAATGAGCATGTAAAAACCTTTTAATTGATATTTCAATATTACTCACTACTCTTTTTTGTATTGGATATATATTAAATTTATTTATTTAAAAAGTGATATGATGTGTCACTTTTTAATTAAAATGTCAATTAAGTCCACTTATTAAAATGTGACATACTATATCACTTTTCATTAAAAAGTAACAAACAATATTTTTTAACTAATTAAAATTATTCATGTCAAATTAACAATGTGTCTTTGAAATTAAAAACACATTAGATGACGAGTTCAAAATACAAGCTAAATATAGCAGTTAAAAATGAACTAATCCGCTTTATCTTTTAATTGTCATTTTGGTTTACCTTTTTCAGTAATACTTTTTTACTCGTCGGGAGTAGGTTTTTGGTACCGTTTCAAAGTAATCATAACACATCTATTGAATTTAAAAATTATTAAGCGGCGAATTTAAAATAACAAGTTAAATATGATTGTTAGCATTGAATTTAATAATCTAATTTGATTTCAGTTACTAGACATCAATATTATTAAAATACCATTTAACATCAATTTGATTTGTCTAACTCATATAATTAAAATATAAAAAGATCACCAAAAATTGAAACATTGCAG
Source organism: Forsythia viridissima (assembly GCA_030279155.1). Lineage (NCBI taxonomy): Eukaryota > Viridiplantae > Streptophyta > Magnoliopsida > Lamiales > Oleaceae > Forsythia > Forsythia viridissima. The sequence goes on along the minus strand of CM059040.1, from coordinate 32,037,444 downwards.
TGAACCCTAGGTAATTGTTTTTATAAAATTAAAAAAGGTGAATTTTTTTTAGAAAAAACTTGGGGATGAATTTGATTATACATTGGTTCCAACTCCAAGTTAATCATAAAAGGCATCCCAATATTTTAATATTCGTATTTTTCAATTTCTTAACTTTGAAACATTACATGGCCTAATTTTCCCATTAACAATTATTTGTGGCCAAAACAAAACAGATAAAAATTAAATTAAAACCTATTGGTCCCAATTCCAATATTTAATTTGGATCTTTAGCCAGTTCGTTTGTCTAATTGCCAAACAAGCCCAGCTATCCATGCAGCAAAACATCTTCTATCTAGGAAAACAAACACTGACAGTCTAGAGAACCAAACAACGATCTGTGCGCTTCTTCTTCCATGAGATTTTTTCCCAAAGAAAATGACCACCAAGTCACCGGAATCTCCATTGTGGCCCAAGCCCCTAGACCAACCATCGCCCGGCCATGGTGTTGGCTTTGCGAGGCGTGCACAAATCCAGTCTGATTTGTGCAGTGTGCACTCCGTTCGTAGATCTTGCAAACTCTGCACGAAGCCCATCACGCAGATCTTGCTGCCTTGTCACTTTTATCGAGCGTGATCTTCAATTTTACAAAACAAATCATAGTTCCAATTTAGGGCCCACAATCTGGTATCTTATTGAAACGAAAAAATTAAATCAAGATGACGAAGTCTTAATCTATCTATCTTGTTACAGTACTTTAACAAAAGCTACAAAATAATTGGATCAAAGTTTAAAATAATTCTAATCATTTAATCATCATATAAATAAATAATCCTAGACGTCGCTCGATTAGAACGTGGAATCAAAAGATTTAGAAAATATAACGGGCACGTGAACGATTTAGACTGCTCTGATACCACTTGTTGGAAACTAGCACCAAAATAAGTCAGAAAATAAATTTTTTTTTATTTAATTCAATAAAGATTGATCTTTTGCTAGATGTTCATGTATTTTTTATAATTCAATAACTAGTTTTTAAATACTTAAATTGATATTCGATTATGAGATCTCAATATGAATCACGAACATCCTGCTTTTAATTCACGAATTTGGCATTTCTAACCCTCAAGTCTTCTATGGCAATTTTCAAAGTATAGTCTTCACTGGCGTATGAGCACCGTTTTAATTAAAATCAAAGGCTAAATTATGGACTTGATAGATGAATAAACCAAGAAATGAAATTTTCTATTTATCTTAAGCCAAACAGCACGTAGTGTTACGTACTATACACCCTAGGCACCACTTTCATATGTATAGGAAACAAAGAATCTAAACCAAACCCCAGTCCAATTAGCTTAAAATTGATTTAATTTACATATAGCTCATGAACATAAATACAATTACAATTAAGTCCAAAATTTTCATAGTAATTCTAATTGAGTCCAAAATTTTATAAAACTAATGCATTTGAGATATATTTTCCAAGCTTCAATAATTATATCTTGTCTAGTGGACCCTAGACCACCCAATCTAATTATTTGTTTTTTCTACTAAAGACAAAAGACTGCTATCGAAATATATAAAATTAAAATCATATAAGTCAATATATTTGTAATATTTTCTCTTGACCAGCCAACCGTATATATATTTCATCCCCTTCCGATATCCGATAATTACGTACGAGCATATATGACCGTTTTGTCCCTCTAATTATTCTTACTAACTTAAGTTACATTTTTTTCAATGATCTTGTGAACCAATTCAAAATTTTCGAAGTTTAACCGTTGTTAAACACTTGACTCATTTATAATCTTTGAACACAAAATAATTAAGTAGTCACTCTACTCATTTTTCACGACAACAGTTCTCGACTTAAATTCGTGTTCTCTACTTCACTCGCCCTCAAGCTCCAAGCTCATTGCGATATTTCATCAATCAAATTGATCTTATTTATTAGTAAATCAAAGAACCATTAAACTCACGAAAAGATATGCACAACATTGTCAAGAGATTTAGATGAAATACTTGGTGATCTAGTAGAATTTAATTTTTCGAACGATCATGCTATAAAATTATACTCAACACGTGGTTCGTTTAATACACTCCTAATGTACTAGTGTCACCATCAAACTATTTATGCTACAAGGACAAATCGCCTACTTAAATTATCAAACAGTCAACACTTCAACTTTCCGCTACAAGGGCCGATTCTCATATATTGATTGTGAACAATTTTATTCATGATTAAAATATAAGTTGTACCACATACTGTGCTTTTCAAAGCAAGCACCAAACTTATATTATCATAAGTGATGATTGACAATTTTAGTCGCACTCTCAATATTAAATAAATGTAACAATAAAAATTCATTTATTATAAATTATTGTTTTATTACAGAAAAAAAATATAATATAGGGACACACAGCTTAACAAAATCACTTAATCATCTTCAGTACATAGAGAACACAACCCTACAATATCACCAAATTGTCGTACAATACATAGAGAACACATTGCATTATGATGTTAAATTTAAAACTCTTGTTACGTAAGGAGCTGAAATCTGATCTTCTTCAATGCTACAACAACATCTTTCACGTTCACCCTCTCATTGGCACTTTCCATGGAGCAATTTAAAGCTAGTTCCATTACGGATGACAAACATTTCAACTTTTTTGTGTAGTCTTCTTCTTCAGGCGCCAACAAGTTCGAATCTACGATTCGAGTAATTGCATTGGGCATAGAATCATTTATCCAGCTCCTTAGGCTTAACTCCCCAGAAAACATTTCACTGCTTGGTTTTGTTCTTGTAAATACTTCCATTAACATAATGCCGTAGCTATAAACATCACATCTAATTGACACCAATCCTTACAATCCATACTCTACACAAACATTATGAAATTCATTAGTTGTATTACGTTTTGTGTTACACTGTGTTAGAAATTTATGTAAGTTGTAACGTGTAGTTGTATATTGTAATGTACTATTTTCTGTCTAGAAAACACAATTTTATTTTGTTTTGTAAACAATGAACTAAGCTCTGTAATATTTTTACCCAAGTCTAATTTCATAAAAAATTGCAATGCTGCTGAGCAGTGACAAAAGCGAATTGTAAGTAGCTGCACGGATTAGTTTAACACATGTACAAACATGATGTAGTGTATGAGAGAAGATTGGACTGAAAGATAGGATCTTTACCTGGTGCAATGTAACCCAATGTTCCCATTGTTGTAGTGTGTGCATTGCTTTCTCCTTCACCCAATAACTTGGCAATTCCAAAATCACTCACGTGGGCAACCATATCTTCATCCAGCAATACATTACTTGGTTTTAAATCACAGTGAACAATATATGTAGAGTAACCATAGTGCAGATATTCCAATGCACATGCTACGTCTATCATTATGTTAATTCTCTGCAAGATGTCCAACAAGCAGTCATCTGAATACAACCACTTCTCAAGGCTTCCATTAGACATGTACTCAAGCACCAAGGCCTTGAAATCCTGATTGGAGCAAGTACTGATGACTTTGCACAAATTCCGATGGCGAAGGTTTCGCAATACTTCACATTCTACATCAAAACTCTTGAATGCATTTTCATGTTGCAAATCGAACACCTTTACAGCCACATCCCTTCCATCATTAAGAGTCCCATGATAAACGGAGCCAAAACTCCCAGAGCCAAGTAAATGGTTCTCGCTATATCCTTGAGTTGCTTGCCTAAGTTCATAATATGAGACCCTTGATAGTGTTGTGCCAGGTGTAAAGTTTGTTGTATTTTCCATTAAATATTTCCTCCTGTATCTTCCAACTGCATATGCCAAGGCCATGGCAATTGTAATTAGCACTATAATCCCCAACAAAGCAAATACAACTCGAAGCTTCAAATTTCTTCTCTTTGGTCCAGTAGTATGGCAGGATGGGAGACCATATTTTGGATCACCACATAATCCTTCATTAGACATGAAGGATTGACTTGAAAATTTTTTGAAACGACCACCAGTAGGAACTTCACCACTTAAATTGTTGAAAGAAACATTAAAGTAGGTGAGATACCTAAGTGCCTCGAATGACTTGGGGATATTACCAGAAAGATTGTTGTAAGATAGATCGAGTCTCTCCAAGTTCACAAGATTAACCATTGACTCCGGAATAGATCCTTGGAGTGTGTTATGTGCTAAGGAAAGATTAATCAAGCTCTGTAAATCGCCAATTGTACTTGGAATACTACCTGAGAATAGATTGACTGATAGATCAATAAAAGTTGCAACCTTCAGATTCCCTATTTCTTGAGGTAGAGAGCCACTCAGAAAATTTGAAGATAGATTCAACTCCAGAAAATCGTTCTGGAGCCACAGGCTTGCAGGTATGCTGGAGGTCAATCTGTTGGCATCTATTTGTAGAGACCTCAGTGTAGTAATATTCCCTATGCAGTCTGGAATAGCACCTGTTATTAGATTTTGTGACAACAACAATCCATTTAAATTGCGAAGTTCACAAAGAGTGCCCTGGATGGATCCACTTATTTTATTGTTTTGAAGAGCTAATCCTTGAAGCTTTTGCAAATCCACCACGGTTGTTGGAATTGATCCCGTCAACTGATTGCCATAAAGACTCAATACTATCAAACTGCTAAGATTGCCAATTTCCTTTGGAATGCTACCCCAGAGATCACAATTATAACCATAAAGATATTGAAGAGAAGTGGAAAGATTTCCAACTGAAACTGGAAGAATGCCATTCAAGGGATTACCATCAAAAGCCAATTTCATTAAATATCTACAGCTTGTCAATGAAGTGATGAAGCTCAATTCTGGAGATTCACTAATAAAATTGTTGTAAGGCATTTCTATGTCAGCGAGTTTAGAAGAATTTGCAATAGAATTTGGTAATCTCCCATGGAAATTATTATGGTTCAAATAGAGCTCTTCAAGATTAGGAAGCTCATAGCCCAAAACCAACTGATCAAGATTTCCTGAAAGTTGATTATCCAAAACTGAAATTAATTCATTAAGGTGCAAATAAACCTTTTCAAGTTGGGAACAATTAGAGCAAATATTAGCTGGAAGAGTACCAGATAGGTTGCATTGAACAACGTTAATATATTGCAACGAGGAAATGTTAAATATAGTGGCTGGTATAGAGCCAGTGAAAAAATTCTCTCCAATGGCTAACGACACGAGGTTCTCCAGGTTACCCAACTCTGGTGGAATTGCACCTGTCAAATTGCCAAATCAGAACGAGAGACTATAAATTGACTTGAACAACAAAATCAATAATTTTGTGAACCAAAATCTCTTTAAACAAGAATTTAAAGTACTAACGCAACATCAATCATGATTCGGCTACCTGACAAATCATTTGAACCAAGATATAAAATCTGAAGCGTCCTTATGCTCCCAATTTCACTTGGAATGGATCCTCTAAATTTGTTGTGTGACAAAGAAAGGATCTGAAGCTGTGAACATTCTGATAGATTGGAAGGAATTTCGCCATCCAATTCATTTGAAGATATGCGAAGGACTTTGATTCTTGGAAGCCCACGACATATGTCAACAGGGAGATTACCAGACAAGATATTCTCTCTAAAAGAAAGAATTTCCAATGTTGATATGTTGAAGATCGTCAATGGTATTAGACCAGTGAGCCTGTTATATTGTAAATTTAATGTTTTCAAGTTATGAAGATTTCCAATCTCTTCTGGGATTTTCCCTTGTAGAGGATTGAAAGAGAGATCCAAATCCTGAAGCGTGGATATATTAGAGAGAGAAGGTGGGATAAAACCAGTAAATCTGTTATTTCTAAGATATAAAACTTGTAGCTTAGGTAAGAAACCAAACCATGAAGGGATTTGTCCACTGAAACTATTGACACTGAAATCATTGATTTGTAATCGTCGAAGTTGAATCAATTCTTGAGGCAGACTACCATGAAAGTAGTTACTGCTTAAGTTGATAGACACAAGAAACGATAGATTTCCCAATTGGGACGATATGTTTCCACTAAGATTCATGCTAGAAATGTCTAAGGCAGTCACTCTTTGGTGGCGAAGCCCACAAGTAACTCCAATCCAGACACAAACCGGGGTCGAAACGGACCAGTTTTTTATCAAGATGTTGCTTGGATCTATAGAACTGATCATGCGGGATTTGAAGGCCAGAAGAGCTGATTCATCAGTGCTGATATTCATGTTATTGGCAAAACATGATTTTACACAACATGCCAACAAAATCACAAGAGGAAATGTGTAAGCTCTCTCCATCACCATAATTTGTACAAAAAGCTTTGATGATTTTGAAGCTATGTATCGGAGAGTATATATATATCCTTACAATAATATAAGAGCCTTAATTTTTTTACTGTTCACTTTTTCGTCCTACACGCCGTCGTTTTTGAACTTCTTTTTACAACTATAATTTGTTTTATTTTCTAATATTTTTTAAGCTACTTTTCAAGCTGTGCAGACTTTTATTGACCAGAATTCAAATTCAGCTCCATCCTTTTACAACTTTAATTTTCATTTGTTTCTATTACTTTTCAACAGCAGATTTTATTCAACTGTTCACCAATTTTTTTAAGCCTATTTTCTTTGACACAATAAAATTAAAAAAAAATTTAAAAAGTGATTGCCGAGATGGCTCGGCAATCAAAAAAAAAATTAAAAAGTGATTGCCGAGCCATCTCAACAATGACTATATATTTTTTGGAGCTTAGCTTTAGGAATTACTTCTGAAATCTTAATGACACAACTCTATGTAAATACTATGTTACTAATAGAACATAGCCCAGATTTTCTTATAGTGAGGCTCAGCTACAAATGCAGCCATATTTTCTTGTAAAAAATATTCCAAGAAACAATGGTCAGTTTGGATTACATTATACGAAGACAAGGAGTCTTAGTTTACAAGGAGACAACTCCAAGGATGAACCACCTAGGTAACTACAATATCAAGAAGAAAATAAATGATAACTCACTAGAAATACACATGAAGAACAATTACAAAGGCTAGAGAGCAAAGATAACAATTACATCATAAGTATTAAGCTTCTTCCCTGGCCTTGGCTAGCACTTGCAGTACCACAACAAATATAAATTGTAACTAAATTCAATTAGTTAATTATGTCTGCGCCTATACATAGATTGAATTAGGGCTTGAATAGCTTGTTTGCATTTTTACTTATAAAATGGTGAAAGTGAGCCCAACAAACAAGAAATTGCAAAGTTGACATGTCACTCGAAATATCCAATTAAATGGAAATGTTCTAAATGTATACAGCCTTAAGGTTTCAATTCTAGACTGTGTTGGACTCAGACTATCGCATATTTGTATCATATCCTGCTATTAGCGGCACTCAATGAATATACATGGATGATATTTAGACCATAAAAAACAACCTTGTACAATAACAATTAATCAAACTTATATGTGAATGTGCAGATGGAAGAGTAGCCTTTATTGAACACGATCTAGGCATTGCAGCCATATCCAAGAAATTATTGAATGTATCAGATGCTGCAACAAAAATTGGTGTGAAAATTATATGGCTGCTTTGCAATTTTCACTCCAAAGAAAGGGTTTTGGAGGAAATGTTGGTATGTGGAACAGTGAAGAGACTGGTGGCGCTGTTGCATATCAGTGGACGGTCAACCACCAAGGATAGGGTGGTGAAAATCTTCAAGTTGCACAGCAGACGGTGGCGTCGCTTGCAGAGGTGGCTCGGCAATTGATTGCCGAGCCATCTCGGCAATTGCATAAGCCTCTTTCTCTGCCACTTTTAGAAAATTAACCAACCTGCTTATTTCTTTTTCTTTAGAAGAATTGTCTTCTTCAGATTTCTTCACAAAGTTCATCAAATGAATCTCTTTCTGCTCACACTCAGCCTTCATGTTCTGGTACTCATGCTGGGACTGTTCGATAGTCAGAACGTCAATCTCTTGTTTTACACCATCAAGCATGGTCTCGTATTTTTCCTCTGTTGCTTTCACTACCAGCTTCAGATCTTTTATTTGAGTTTCATAATTTTCATGCTCAACTTCAATAGATAATAGCTTTTCTTTGGCTTCCCTGGCTTCTGACGAAACTTCATGTAAGGCAGATGCCAAACTTTCCATTGCCTTCTTGCCTTTCTCTTCTTCATTAAAGTTAATGTAAAGAGCCCCAAGTTCTATCAACCAAGGAGATTGTATAAGCTCTATGTGTTCAGCACGCATTTTAGTTTTGAAAATCCTTCCATTGACAGAGCAAGCTCGGCAATTGATTGCCGAGGTGGCTCGACAATCAATTGATTGCCGAGATTGATGAACAGTGTTTAATTTCTTTTTTTTTTAAAAAAAAGGAATAATTGCACAAAAGTCCCTATTGTTTTATCCTCGTAAGCTTTATATGAGGTTATAAACGCAGATATTCTTTGCACAGTTTCTGTCCATTCAAGTCCTTCAAAAAGTAAATTCCTCATTAATTGAGTTTTTCGTTTCTTAGGTATGAAAGTGCAAGAACTGTTGATGCCCTTACTGAATTTGTAAACAACGAAGTCGGTGAGACTTTTTGGTTGCTCGTATATTTCTGATCCAAGATAGACTGTGCAGGCCTTACATACTTCTAAGAGATCCTTCTTATATGCCATTGTATATACACAGATTGCTTGTTGTGTGAAGGGGAAAAACTCATTTTCATACCTATCATCATCATCATCATCATATTGTTATATTAGTGTTCGTTAGTTGCCGTTCTTGCCCAAATATGTTTCAAAATTGCACATAGGTGGAGATTTCTCGCCTTATTCTCTTACAAATGCATGTTTTCAGGGACAACTGTCAAGATAGCTGCAATTCCTTCAAATGTTGTGGTTTTGTCGTCAGACAACTTTGATGAGATTGTGCTTGACGAGACAAAGGACGTTCTTGTTGAGTTCTATGCACCCTGGTAGGTGTATATATAATATTTTCTTTCTATGCTGTTACTTTACTTGAATATGAGATGTCAAAGTGATTGTTTCCAAAAGTTTTCTTTGTGACCATTTGCATGAAATGTGTCACTTCATATGATTGTATCCTACATTTCTGATTGATGGTATTCTTTTCCCAGGTGTGGTCATTGCAAAAACCTTGCTCCTGTAAGTAAATCACCGGCTTATCAATGAGACTGCCATGGATGGTGAATAATTTATTGCAAAACATCTATGTTGTTTCAATTTTGTAGATTTATGAAAAGCTAGCAACAGCATTCAAGCTGGAAGATGATGTATTCATTGCTAATGTGGATGCTGATAAGTACAAGGACCTTGGAGAGAAGTAAGTAGTAGAAATAGTTGTTTCTTCTGTTGTAATATCAAACACGCCCACTTTCAGAGCCTCCCGTGATTGGTCCAGTTAATCAAGTGCTATAGATAAGTTCCATCTCGGCAATCAATTGATTGCCGAGGTGGATTGCCGAGTTTGATGAAGTGTTTTACTTTTTTTATTAAAGAATAATTGCACAAAAGGTCCCTATTGTTTTAAAATCGTTGGAATATGTCAATAACTTCAAAAAAATTCTTTAATTTATTTTTCTTATTTTTTTTTCTTTTACACTTAATTTTCATTCAATTTGTTACTAATCTTGTTTTTTTATTTTACCTTTTACAAATTATTCTAAATAAATGCTAAAAAATGCCATCCAGAATTTCTCCACGCACTCTGAAATCTTGGTGGCAAATTGAATGTTTTTATTTTTTTTTACACATTTTCATTCAATTTTTTTATTATTCTTTTTTATTTTATCTTAAGCAAATTGAATGTTTTTATTTTTTATAATGTTGCCACATTAAAAAAAAAACGTGAACAGTAAAATTCTCGGCAATGAACTTTATTTTACCGTTCACCAATTTTTTTTAAACTCATTTTCTTGGACACAATAAAATTAAAAAATATAAAAAAAAGTGAACAATGCTCGGCAATGAAATTCATTGCTTGGTGAAGCATCTCGTCAACTAAATTTTTTTTTTCTTTTTTTCTTTTTGTCAAATAAACATTTTAATTTGAATTTTTTTTATACATATTAAATTACCCATTTTAATTTTTATTTTATTTTAAAAATCACTACATTTTTTTCATACTTGCATTCCAGGTAGCCATAAATATTAAGTAAACACAGGAACAAAAAAACATTTCCAACCAGATCATATTAATTCTCCATAATCACCATCTTATTCATTTATTTAACACATCAATTTTACAAATTCTCTAACATATTTTAAGTGCATATTTATGTTCAGAATTTCGTTATACAACAAAACCACGCCTAATCCTTTCACTTATGTAATTGATTACCGGACATCTCGGCAACCCAAATTTTTTTTTTTTTGGTCAAATAAACATTTTAATTTCAAACATTTTTTTATACATGTTATATTAACCATTTTCATTTTTTTTTATTTTAAAAATGATTGTATGAATAATTTTAAAACTTTTTCCTACATTTTTTACATACCTGCATTGCACGTAGCCAAAACTAGTATATATATAAGCATCCACCTAGCAGACGTCTTCGTATCAATTAAGACACTAATTGAGTTTTTAATAATGACCTTAAAATAAAAAACTTGATAAAAGAATTTCATTAATAATTGGCTATTTCTTTTAGTTGTGTATGTCAATTTCAGTTGGGGAGAGTTTGGCATGTTGATTACGAGAAATAACACCAATTTAAATAAATCAAGTAGCAGGATAAAATAATTATACCGTCTCATAGGAATCCGTAATAGCAACAATACAAGATTTTTGAAATATTTTTGATAAATAAATAAATAATCAAATAGAGAAATAATGTTGTTCAACAATATGTCTACTATGTCGACGAGCACAAGTCCAAATCAATCTTACACTAGAATAAACACATACAATATTCTCTCTTGATAATATTAGTGGCTCAAAATATCATCGAAAATTGAAATATTCTTAGTTTACTGATAGTTCTTCACCTATCAAATGGATTACTATGAATTGACAATAAAAAAAAAATTAAAATCTTACGAAAAGAACAAATTGAAAACAAACCAAGGTCTCAGGGCAGAGGTGGTGGAGGCCCTCAAAGTTGGGTTTCAACCTTTCTTTTATATATTGGAATTATGTATTAATCAAAACCTATGGCCCCACCTTATTATTTGTGTCAACTAGCTTTAAACAAATTGCTATAAATAGTGATAATTTTACCACATACTTGATTTCGGAAATGATCTCCTCCACTTAATATGCAAAACAACTTCCCCCACTAGGTAGAGGAGATCATTTCCGTACTTACAATTACTTTTCAATAATTTAAATTTCAGATGTAATAATGTAAAAAATATAGCACAATTTTTTTTTATAAGAAATGTAACAAACGGAACAAACATAACAACAAATGGAGAACTCCGAAAATTTTGAGATATTAAAAGATCAAAGTGAATAAGTTTTAGAATCAATTAATTAGCTGGGCTAAATAATTAAATATTGAAAGAATGAATTTTAGTATATTAATATTAGGCTCGTTTGGTAGCTCTATTTAATTATATACTTTAAGCTCGAAAAAAAAGTAATTTTAAATAAGTCAAACTCAAATTATAACCTATTAAAGCAACTTATAACTAAAGAAAGTGTAGAAGGGATTAATCTCATTCAGAAGATACTTTCGCGAGAAACATTGAATCCAAATTGGTTTTTAACTCTCTCTTTCTCTCTCTCTCTCAATTTTATTAAAATACAAATAATAAACTAAACTACTATTGTAAACACTCAACCTATAAAATCCATCCTTACGAGTTCATTCAAAACATTCTGGTAGCATGCACACACGCATACACGTTTAGATTACCACATAGAATTATTTAATTTTCAACAGCCACTAGTGTGGTCTCTTTGCAATTTTTGTGTCCAGAATTCATTCAATATAAAAATAATTACTCCAGTTTAGTGCTCATTCGGGAGAAATCATCAATCACTTTAGTTAAACGTTCGGGTTCAATTAAACCTTCGAGTTTTAGTTTAGCCTTCGAGTTATTTGCAGCGCTAAGTTCAATTTGGTAAGATAAATTATGTATAATTACGATATTTAGACAGATTATGGAATAGGAAGCATCTCATTGAGTATAATTAATTATACTCATCCCTCTACATTAACAAATTTTCAGGTAATGATAAACGTGTTGGATGCATGGCGGATTGTTAAAACTGTTGTACCAACATTCACCAAGTAAATTTATATTTGCTTTTAAGATGTTTTAATTAATAAGATAATCAGCGTCTCAGTTTCGATTATTAGCATTAGACTTTTATTTATCAAAAGTATTTAAAGTTTTGAGACTCGATTTTTAAATGTTTACGAATTATTCAATTGTTTGACAATTGAGAATTTTATTAAAGTGACCTTTTCCACAATGTTTTATTAAGTTATGAATTTTTAGTAACTCTCTTAAACCATAGAATTTTTGGAGCGTTACAAATGGAATCAAAGCCCGGGTTACCTTTCTGTGGACTCGTAAAAAAATAATAATAAAATAAATAAATAAATAATTTGCACGGTGGAGAGTATGCGTTCTACTGTTCATGCGAACAGTACGACTCTTGCTGTTCTTACTGTTCACATGAATAGTAAGAAAAAAGGAATTTTCTTTTTTTCTTTCCTTGTGTCACTGAGTAGATAATTATTATTTTTTCCTTGTGTCACCAAGCACGGTGTAGATAAATCATGGGTAAAATTGTCAAAAAAATTATTTAGATACCATCTATGCGAGTAAAATGAAAGGATGGGGACGATATCTACGAATAAAATTGAATGAGAATGATATTGTTATAAAACTGAAAGAATGGCAACTGTGAGTGCAATTAACCCTAAAACTATTGGGCCTTCGGTCTAAATATGGGGGTGATTCTAACAAATTTGCCCCTCCACCTCATGTTATGGAAGGAGTGAATTCATACATAAAATCCAGTGATTCTAAGTTCTAACAAAATTCTTTCTTATTGTTGGTCAAAAAACAACATATATATCTCTTGCTTGAATCAAAGCTATTTGAGGCAGGTAGGGAACACACGGATTAAAGCATGGAATTGTTTAGCATTTTTATTTATTAATTGTATTGTTTGTTTTATTATGGGTCTTATTAATACTTTATTAGGAGAGTAAGTACTTAAGATGCAATACTAATTAGTCAGAAATAGGTAAGTAGGAGCTGCAACTGTGTTTGTGACGACTCGAATCCTTAACGATCTAAGTGCCCCTAATTCGTAAATTAAAACTACTTTGAAGGGACTTAAAATATAAATAGAATTATTAACACAATAAACTAATAATAAAATCATTTATCATTACACACAATATTTCAAATAGCATAATTAATTCAATAAAATTTAACTCAAATACCTTTAATACTTAAATTTAAAAAAATAACATTGGCTCCATAAAAATAATTTATTATTAAAAACTCGTGCAACCATAAGCTATCTCCATGCCGACCACCTTGAATTGCTAATTTTCTGAAAAAAAGGTGAAACAAACATAACGTGAGATAATATTTCAATAAGTGTCCATGAATAATATTCTTTTCTTGTATATGTATTTCAACGGAAAAATCATACTTACATAGGGAGACACGAAAATTGGACTGAACTTAGATGGTACCAAATTTTCATGCGTAGCGCTACTAAACTCCAGTTCGTTCTTAACATATCTTGCATAATGTGGACTATAACGTAAACATAGCCGTGAAATAACATATAAAAAGAATTACTCCTAGTCAACATAACAGCACACTTACCTTATGCTTGAAATAAAGTAAAATCACTTCAAGAACTTGAAATTCTTCTCTTTTCTCTCTAATTCTAAGGATAAGAAGAAGATTGTGTATTTGTGTGTTTCTTGTTTACACAAAGAGTGAGTATTTATAGGGGAAGTTGAGGTTTGTCATGTATGGAAACTTTAAATTTCATTAATTACTTTCCTATATTACATGTATGCATTATTAGGAAAGTATAGATTCTTACCTTAAATTATATGCTTGATTAAATGCTAATTTAAGCTAATTAGATAATTACATGCAATTATATATATATATTAGTATATAATTAAATGTATGATTAGAGACTAATTTAAGCTAATCACATAATCATATGCAATCATAAACATATTAGTAACTAATCACTATTTTATCTCCTATATATATGCAAGAGAGCATTAAGTATATATATTAATACCTTAAATTATATGCAAGATTTAAACTAATAACACAATTATACACACACACACACACACACACACACACATATACACATATACATATACAATCATATACACATTAACATTTAATTAATGATTTTATCCACTATATATGTGTAATATGAAATTAAATATATCTATTTTTAGCAAAATTGGCAGGAAAGATTACTGTTCATGACACTATTCATGAAACAAAAATATGTATATATCTAATAATTGCAGTTTGGTCCTCAACTATGAGCAAACCTATAATTTGATCCCTAGACTTTCGTATTTGTGCAATTAAGTGGTAAATTCTAATTTAACTATTACTAATGAAATTTTAGGGTGTTATAAACTACTCCTCTTAAAAAAAAAATTTGTCCTCGAAATTTAACTTGGAACTCTTCCCAATTATGTTTTTCTGACTGCGCATGAAGTTGCTTGTTCTCCTCACTAATGAAAATTCTTTTTTGAAATAGAGGTTTCTAAAAAAATAGGAGTTTCGTAGAATAGAGATTTCTTGAAATAGAAGTTTCTTAAACATTTCCGAAATTAGAATTTTCTTAAAAGTTTTTTGGAAATAGAATTGTAAATATGGGAATTTTTCTTAAATTTGGACTGAGTTTGTAATATTTATTTTCGTCTTTTTGATTTGAAAAACACGCAACTAAAAAGCTTACATGTGAGGAGGGAGGTCACAAGTGGACTACTTAAATCCCAATCTCTCCTTAGACAGTTTAGGTCTTTTTGACAAAGCCTTTCAGTATTGCGAATACACAAATCAAGAAAACTCAAACCATAAGTGAAAATGAAAGCGTCTAAAAGTACAAATTCTCCTAATTATTAGACCTTATCATCTAAACTAGAGATTCTCTAAGCTCGACTGTTCTTATAAGTGATATGTTCTCTAATGTAGTCATTCCTACCAAAATTGAAGACACTCCATAACCAAGTAATATTGTATACAATAAGTAAATATATAATTTCTATAACTTGCAATCTATATAACAAATTTTTCGTAATTTAACATCCATTAATACAATCATAAGGGACATCCATATCTTGCTACGTCGCTATTTCTACGATGTTACAAAAATTAATGATTGCTGTTTCACATAAATAACATGGCATTAAAATGGCTACTATAAATAATTATTATTTCTTATTAAAAAATGACCCATAAAATAAATTATTTTTGAAGCCAAAAAAATATATATATATAACACCCAATCCATCTTAACCGAGTACTAATAGATTCAAACAAAATCCCAACTTATAGGGCCTTTGTACTATTCACGTGAAAAGCACATTGGTACTGTTCATGATGTATAAAAAAATTCTTTTCTTTTTTTTTTTGGTGAAAACTGAATATAATAATAAATAATGTAAAGTCTACAGAACGGATTTAAACTCGTGCTCTGATACTATTTGTGACGAACCGAATCTTTAACGATCCAAGTGCCACTAATTCGTAAATTAAAACTACTATGAATGGACTTAAAGTATAAATAGAATTATTAACACAATAAACTAATAATAAAAGCATTTATCACAGCAGACCAATCTTTCAAATAGCATAATTAATTCAATAAAATTGAACTCAAATATCTTTAATACTTAAATCTACGAAAAATAATATTGGCTCCATAAAAATAATTTATTATTTAAAATTCCTGCAACCATAAGCCATCTCCATGCCGACCACCTCGAATTGCTAATTTTCTGAAAAATGTGAAACAAACATAACGTGAGATAAAATCTCAATAAGTGTGCGTAAGTAATATTCTTTTCTTGTATATGTATTTCAATGGAAAAATCATACTTGCATAGGGAGACATGAAAATTGGACCGAAGTTAGATGGTACCAAATTTTCGTGCGTAGTGCTACTAAACTCCAGTTCGTTCTTAACATATCTTGCATAATGTGAAACATAACATAAACATAGCCGTGAAATAACATATAAAAAGAATTACTCATAGTCAACATAACAACACACTTACCTTATGCTTGAAATAAAGTAAAATCACTTCAAGAACTTGAAATTCTTCTCTTTTCTTTATAATTCTAAGGATAAGAAGAAGATTGTGTATAATTCTAAGGATAAGAAGAAGATTGTGTATTTGTGTGTTTATTGTTTACACAAAGGGTGAGTATTTATAGGGGAAGTTGAGGTTTGTCATGTATGGAAACTTTAAATTTCATTAATTACTTTCCTATATTACATGTATGCATTATTAGGAAAATAAAGATTCTTACCTTAAATTAAATGCAAGATTAGAGACTAATTTAAGCTAATCACATAATCATATGCAATCATAAATATATTAGTATCTAATCACTATTTTATCTCATATATATATGCAAGAGAGCATTAAGTATATATATTAATCTATACCTTAAATGATATGCATGATTTAAACTAATAACAAATTATACACACACACACACATACACATATACATATATAATCATATACACATTAACATTTAATTAATTATTTTATCTACCATATATGTGTAATATGACATTAAATATATCTATTTTTAGCAAAATTGTCAGGAAAGATTACTGTTTATGACACTATTCATGAAACAAAAATCTGCATATATCTAATAATTACAGTTAGATCCTCAACTTGAGCAAACCTATAATTTGGTCCCTAGACTTTCGTATTTGTGCAATTAAGTGTTAAATTCTAATTTAACTATTACTAATGAAATTTTAGGGTGTTATAGTGTTGCTTGGTTTTTGAATTTGTAAAAAACTAGATGGCTTGGAAGTTTAAAACCTTCTTTCACGTCATTTTGGCATTCAAATGAATCAATGGTTTGTGGATCGCTTGTGTTTTTTATTAGGGGCAGCTATGGGGGACGACTCTGAGCTGCCCAAGCCCAAATCTAAAATGTAGTGCACAAAAGAAAAGTGAAAATTATATTATCTATTTACTTTTTCTCAAAATTTTGAAATATGCTAGATAAGATTTAAAAATATATATATTAATATGCATCATTTATATTTACTTTTACTATATGAAAAAAATTAATTAATTTATTGCGATTATTATTTATTAAATATTAAATCATATTATTACTAGTTTTATGAAGTGATTAAATTCAATTCCTAAATTACGCTTTACACCATTCATTCAATTTTCACCATCTCTCTCAGAGCTCTGGGTTTCTATTACATGAAGAAGGAAACCCTCATTCATTCTTCCTGCTTTTATCTCGTCTCTCCTAGAATTTTCGACTACAACAGTTTTAATTTCAAACTAATATAATGATGTAAGTAACATTGTTCATTGATTTAAAATTTTGATGGAGTAATTTTTAATAATTTTCAATATTCGTTTCAGACTGATTACAACTGGGGTTTTTTTTTTTTTGGGTAGCTCAATATCCAGAAATTCCATTGATTGATGTTCAATGGCGTAATTCAGAAAGGGTTACTTCAAAAGGGAAGCGGAATTCAAAGTAAAGTATTCAACATTTTTTACTAAACGACAAGTAAATTTGAAGGACTTTTTTTTTTAAAGAAGTCTTGACCTAAATATCTGGCCACACTTCATGCCAACAGGAATAAGCCATGTCATTGTCTACGTACTACTAACATGTACACTTGTAATCGGCAACGCACCTGTTCTTTCATTGTCGGTTCTCCTCTTTTGTTTGGACGAATATTAAAATGTGGTTGGGTATTCATAGAGCCATGTCAACTGTTGCAAGCTCATTTAAATGGATTAAGAAGGAAGCTCGAAGGACGGGTTGGCAAAGTAAAGCCAAGAGAACATCTTTTGCAACCACGGTTTATCACATTTGGATTGCTAGAAACCGCTGGATTTTTGACAATTTCAAAACTAATCCGGAGCCTTTAGTTAGGAAGATTAAAACACATGTATACAAAGTTATGTTTTTTTTGTATCCACGTGTTTTGATTCGTTTTGATTCCTTACCTATACTTCCTTAGATTAGTTTAGCTTTTGCCTGGGTATGCCCAGTGTTTTGGCTTGTATTTTTTGCGCCTAGGGATGCCTAGTGTATATGTTTCTTCTTTCGCCTACCTTTAGTATAACATTTCGTACTTAGGTAGTGCTCTGTTGTTTGGTTTCTCCCTGGAAATGCCCGGTGTATTTGTACAGTTTTTGATCTTTATATTTTTTACATTCGATAAAAAAAACACATGTACACTTGGAAGGCCTATATCACAGGATGGTGCAACGACCGTAAGCACTTTGACAATCAAGTCAGTAATTGAGATTTTTGTATAAGAAACTATTAATCAAGATTATTATCAACATTTAATGCTAAGGCAGCCTCTGTCACAACCCAATTTTCATGATTATTTCCTATTTATTTATTAACAAATGACTTAAAATAATATTTTTAGTAATTTAAAATATATTTGTCATCTAAAATATTTAATAAAGTTTATATTTCAAACACATCGCATAATTAATTTGGGAAAACACATTAAAATATTTCCTACCATCAGTTGGTACAGAATAAGGTGTTATATAGCGTGAAAACCACTCATAGAAATTAACATTTTTGTGTAAAACTAATTAAAAAAATATCATTATTTTTAAGACACTTACCAATATTTTGTAATAATTTTTGCTTGATCGTATATATATTTTATCCCCATCTATTATCTGATAATTATGTACAAGCATAAATGACAGTTTTGTTCCTCTAATTATTCTTAGTTACTCAAGTTATATTTTTCAGGATGACATTTCTCGACACGAATTCATGTTCTCTACTTCGCTCATCTTCAAGCTCTCAACTCACCGAGGTACTTGATAAATCAAATTGATCTAAGTCATTGGTAAACAAAGAACCATTAAACTCATTAAAAGATATAGTCAACCATGTGAAGTTTAGAAGAAATACCCCATGATCTAGTGTAATTAATTCTTCACACGGTCATGCTATAGAATTAAATTCAACATGTGGTATGTTTAACACACTCCAAGTATACTAGTGTCACCATCAATCTATTTCTACAAGGACAAAACTCACATCTAAATGGTAAAACAGTCCACACTACAACATTCCGGTACAAGGTGCCAATCCTCATACTTTGGTTGTGAATAATTTTATTCATGATCAAAATATAAGTTGTCATGTTGTGCTTCTCAATGCAAGCACCCAACATATAATATCACAAGTAATCATTGGCACTTTTATTCGCATGCTCAATATTAAATAAATGTAATAATAATAAAGAAATAAAAAATTCATTTATTATAAAATTGTTTTTATTTAATAGATAACTCTCGTGTTTAATAGATGTGGGTTTTATCCCATAATTTGCCCCTGCCCAAATAGAATGACTAATTTGCTAATTATGGGCTCTCATACCATATAGAGACTTTGTCTTTTACCTTAAAATGTTAACCTTGTTAAGAAGACTAACTCAACCCTTTATGTATTAATTATAACTTTTATATTTAATTGATGTGAGATGTGTCCCTTAACATCAAAATCAACTATTCCTTAAGATTATTATGAACATTTAATGCTAAGGCGGCCTATGTCGCAACCCAATTTTCATGATTATTTTTCTACTTATTTATTAATAAATTATGTGAATAGTATTTTTAGTCATTTAAAATATCTTAGTCTTCCAAAATATTTAATAAAGTTTATATTTCAAAAACGTCACGTAATTAATTTGTGAAAGCACATTGAAATAATTCCTACCACAAATTGGTATGGAATACAATATTATTTAATGAAATATAGTGTGAATGCTGTTGATAAATAAAAAATAAAAAAGCATTTTCGTATAAAACATTTTTATAAAAACATCAATATATACATTTTGATGAGTCCCTGTATTAAAGGTCATCACCATCATCCATACCGTCATCTAAGAACTCGCGCTAATCCTTAATACTTCAAGTAATTCCTACCTCAAATGTTATATAAGGTGGGATGAACAAATCACGTGCCCAGTGAGCAATATAGTGTATATGTGAACTGAGATGCATGAAATGTCCTAGATGGTATAACTGACTTCATTTCTTTTATGTTGAGCTATTACATTATTTACCGAATGAATATCATGGACATTATCATACATATATGTCAGCCTTAATTTCTCCAATCCAGTTAGATATTAAAAGAGATTGGAACGAATGAAATTTTTTTTCATACCTTTCTATTCTGTTGACAAGAGGAGGAAATGGGATATTCTTATGGATACTTCTTCTTAAGCAGGTGTCTAAATGAAGTTTATGCATTAAGGTTTAAGGTCTGATGCTTTTATCATATGTAAATGTTGATTCTCACTTATAATTTCAATTAAATTGCTACAACTTTGCACCAAACCCTTTTTTTCATCTATTTTGTTCTTTTAGATAATAAAAAAACTATTTGACTTCTAGCCAAGACCTAGACCAGCCCGTCTCTTTGCAGACCGATAAGAGGCGTGCATTGAATCACCCGAAAGTCATAACAAGACTTGGAAAAGTCAAGTCAAGCACAACCAATTTTCCAAACAAGTCAACCTTGGGCCTACCACTACACCTCAAGTCATAACCAAGTAAGAGTCATGGTCTGCCTCATTTCACTAATAGATGAAGAGAAAAGTAATTCATTCACTTTTTCAGTAAATAGCAAGCTCTTGCCCCTCCAACTGTAACGTGTATAATACTTCACTTCAAATGCCTTTGTTTGGTAAAACATAAAAATTGTTAGAAGGCTGAGATAAAATTCAAGAATTTTTACATTTTGATGAGTCCCAAGATTAATGGTCATCGCATGGAGTACCATCATCCATACCATCATCTACGAACTCATTCTAACCAATGATAATTTTAGTAATTCCGACTTCAAATGTTATAAAAAGTAGGATGTACAAATCCCATGCCCAGTGTGCAAAATAGTGTGTATGTGAACAGATATGCCTGAAATGTTGTGGATGGCATAACTGACTTCGTTTCTTTTATGTTGAGCTCTTACGTTATTTGTCATCCTACACCGAATGGACATCATGGACATTATCGTACAGTTCTTTATGCATTAATATCTCCAATCCAGTAAGATATTAAAAGCGATTGGAATGAATGAACAATTTTGTCTTACCTTCCTATTCTGTTGAAAAAAGGAGGAAATGGGACATGCTTATGGATACTTCTTCTCAAGCAGTTGCCTTATTGAAGTTTATGCATTAAGGTTTAAGGTCCTAAGCTTTTGTCATATGTAAATGTTGATTGTCACTTATAATTTCAATTGAATTACTACGA
Organism: Forsythia viridissima; assembly: GCA_030279155.1. Classification (NCBI taxonomy): domain Eukaryota; kingdom Viridiplantae; phylum Streptophyta; class Magnoliopsida; order Lamiales; family Oleaceae; genus Forsythia; species Forsythia viridissima. The sequence goes on along the minus strand of CM059040.1, from coordinate 32,015,993 downwards.
GTTAGCAGCAAACACTCTTTTTTCATTATTTTGTTCTTTTAGAAAATAAAAAAACTATTTGGCTTCTATCGATGACCTTGACCGGCCCGTCTCTTTGCGGACTGATAAGTGGCATGCATTGAGTCAGCTGAAAGACTCGATGTGAAGAACGACAAGCACGAGAATGTCTACCCATGCTATTTGGCCTTATTTTTATCCATCACAACAGGACTTGGAGGAGTCAAGTCAAGCACAACCAGTTTTCCAAACAAGTCAATCTTGGGCCTACCACTACACCTCAACTCATAACCAAGTAAGAGTCATGGTCTGCCACATTTGACTAGTAGGCGAGGAGAAAGGTAATTCATTCACTTTTCCAGTAAATAGCTCGTGCTTGACATTCCAGCCGTAATCTGTATAGTACTTTACTTCAAATTCTTTTGTTTGGTAAAACTTAAAAGTTGTTAAAAAGTTGAGAAAAAAGTCTACAATTATTTTTAATCACATATATTATGTGACTCTTAATTTTTATCAAAATCTGCTAAAAAACTAAAATTTAGCAAAACCATACGAGTACATACAATTTGACATTACCACATTACTCTAAATAATTATATGAGTTGAAAATGGTGCAACACTGAATCATGTTACTTCTAATCTAATCTTAGCCTGCCTCTCTTTCTTTCTTTACTAAGTCGAGGGATTTCCTTCTAATTAGTTATCCAACCAAGTGAAAATGAACAAATTTCCTCATTACACACTGTTTGAAAATATTGCTCATTTCATAACTAAATAATAGAGTTAGACTTCGAAACGTGTTAAGAATCATAAAGCGTTATTCATCCCTGTCATATAAATTAGTTCATAAATAATATTCTGTTGAATAAATTAATTAAGTGCTAATAGCTTTCAACAAAAATATAACGGGACATATACCAGTTTAAAAATGTTAAAAATTACAAAAAATGAATTTTGATCAAGGCAAGACTTTGACTTTTTTTCCTCAAAATGAAATTGCTCCGCATTGCTAGCTAGTACATGTCTTCTAATATACGACGACCAACTCTCATAATAGTAGCACTCCAAATTACGAAAATAATGAATTTATAATGTTTTGAACTCTCTATATAGACGAAAAATGAGACTACAAAATTTATTTGGACTAATATGCTAAGTGCATGAAGCGTAAGATGTAATATTCAAGTGGACGAGAATTGAATGAAATTCTGCATAGACAATGGGGCCTATTTATAATTGGTGGAAATTATATATATATATATGGAAAGACAAAACTGTTGGGAAGCACAAGTCGAAGCAGACATGTCTTGTTTGTCTAAAAAGGACATGTAGGACATGTTTAGAAATGGACATGTTCAAGAAAGCCACCGATATGTGGCGCATTCTAACTAATCCGAATTTTGAAGTATTAAAAATATTAATTAAAATTAATCAATAAATAAAATATAGGTGCACGTGAATATTATGTGAAATCAAAAAATTAGAGCTTCTAACACGTGTGAGGAAAACACTCTTCGCGGAAGAGATGTTACAGATTTATGTCAAAAGTCTCTATTTCTCATTTGTATTCTTCCCCACATGTGTGAAACTTTAAATTATTTTCTATGATTCATCTAATTACTTAAAATTGTATCCATAAAACGTCTACATTTATTTCTTCATTCTCTAGAGTGTTATCCTAGTTCCTTCCCGAAATCATAGAAGCCTAAACCAAACGATGATATTACATAGTGAGTCATAGCGATGACCTAGTATTGTGATCTCTCTAAGGCAGCACAAACCCAATCAAATGCCTAGGCGCATCCACACTCACTCTAGATAACCACGACTTTGTCGACAAACTGAATCGATGTATTGCATCACACATAAGTTCCCTTCCAAAGACATCAAATGAAGACAAGTAAAATCAAACACTTTCCATTCGAATACATATCAGTGATCATTGTGACTTAAATTCGTTGATTGCTGTAATTGGCAGTGATAGCTGTATCAGTTGTCTCATTCGGTACTCGGGAACTAAATAATGCGACATTTCATCTTTGTGCATGAGTTTTAGTTCTATTACAAGACGTTGTGAGCTCTCCAGACTGAGGCAGCAAAATTGAATGGAGCATTGGGAATATATTTCCTGTGCTCGATTGGGAGATGCATTGGAATTTAGTTGCTCCATTTATATTCTTCCATACATGAGTGTAGTTTTGAATTAATTTCTTTACTTCATTTAATAACTTTACAATTTTTTGATAACACATCTACGTTTGTTTCATCATGCTATAGAATGCTATCCTAATTCATACCTGAAAGTTGTATAAGTTTGAACCAAAGATATTAATACATAGTGAGTTGTTGCCACTGATGGAAAATTTAGAGTTTTATGCTATGTTTGGGCATAATTTTTTGTGGGACTCGTTTCTTCATAGTGGAAGATAAAAGTAATCCATTTGCCTGAACATCGAAATCGCATATTTACTTGCCCAAAACGATGCTCAGATGAATGAGATATTGAAACTCAAAGTGGAGTTGGAAAAATCATTGGAGAAAAAAGCAAGTTGCTTATTCCACATTGAAAAATGGACAAAACTTTGACTAGTATTTATATGGCCACACTTTACAAAGATGTAATCTAATGTAGTATAGAGGCTCTCTCTTGAGTGCGTACGCTGGGGGTACAAATCACAAACCGATTAACTCCTCAGGCCATTGAATTCATGTATGTGCGCGACTTGTGTAAACGATGTCGAATCGAATTTGGCTCCTTAGTAGGGTCCATGTTTTATCATTATCTTTTCCAATTTATTTTTCTGAATTAATTGAAGCCTTCCAACTTCTACAATAACTCCAGAAGGCCATTATTGATTGGGTTCATTAAGTAGTTAATTCTGCAACACCTAGAACTGCCGTATTTATAGAGAAGTTGAAAAGGCATCTGGCAGCCTATATCACATGTCTGAATTTTTCAGAGTTATACACTAAATTTACTCTGCTTTATTTTTCTCCAGTCCAGAAAATTCCAATGTCTATTGCAATCCATATATTTCTTTGTTCTCCAATACTTGGTGATTCTATTCAGGTAACAACTCAGTTTGTCGGAGCAGAAGCTTTTTGCTAAGCTTTCTACTAGTTTCACCGTTGTATCATCGGAAACTAACGCTTAGTTATCCTCAAGCACCTATAGCGAGGGAGCGAATACGTTTACACAACACTATGCTCGCACAGGCCTCAGTTTGCTTAAATCTATTTTCCTTATTCTATTTTCCATTTAATTACTGAGTATATTATATTATTTCTATATATTTTTGTAACAATCATAAAATAGATTCAGAAAATTGAATAGGTTTTATTCTGACTGCAATTTGTTTGAAATTTTAATACTTCGTTTGGTATTTCAAAATGGCAACTAATCCTGCCACTAGAGTTGTTACTACTATGTCAATTCCTTTTATGAACTAGACTGTGGCAGTAGAAGATGTTGTTTTATCTTACCACCTTAAACTTTGCAAGATTCTTGACTAAGAATGCTCCAAAACTCATAGAGGGTGAGGGAGATATACAAGTTTCGAGCATGTTTGAAGCATGGTAATATTCTGATTTCATGTGCCAGAATTATGTCATGAAAATTTTGGCAGTTTCACTATACAACGTGAATAGTACGATGAAAACGACAAAGGAATTGCCAAAATCTCTGGATTGAAAATATAAAACTATGGATGCATGGGCTAAGAAATTCATTATTTTTTGGCCGCTTTCTAGATTATAAAATGGTGGACTCAAAAATTGTGATTAGTCAAGTACAATAACTCCAAGCGATCTTGCATGAGATTCATGCCGAGTGGATGGTCTTGAGTAAATCTTTTCAAGTGGCAACGATTATTAAGAAGCTACTCAGGCCTGGAAAGATTTCAAGAATTTCTTGAAGTACATGCGAAAAGAAATGAACATTGAAGAACTGATTGTTAGACTTTGAATTGAAGAAGACAACAGAGGTTGTGAAAAGAAAGGGTTCATTCCAGATGTGGCTAAAGAAATTGTTGTGGAGCATGATCAAATCTCTAAGACCAATAACAACATATCTAGGCCGTCCAGCAAAGGGTTCAAGCTGGGACCGAAAGGAGGAGTTTTCAAAAAGAAATTTCAAGGAATGTGCTTCAATTGTGATAAAGTAGGCCACACATCTTTTGAGTGCAAATTGCCAAAGAAGAACAATAAGAAAGAAGCAAATGGGGTTGACAACATCGCACACAACGTGTCTTAAATGAACCTCGTTGTAGTAATTTCTGAAGTGAAACTGGTGGGTGGAAATCCAATGATTGACATCGCTTCTAACAGACTTCTAGGAAAGAGCTGAATCTGAAATCAAGGGACAAGGTAAGGAGGTTCTGAAAATGACTTCTAGAAAGAACTGAATCATAACAATGTGTTGTATGTGCCATAAATCTGAATGAACCTACTGTCGGAGTCACTACTGAAGAATCACTATTTTTTGTATGGTGTTTGAGTAAGATAAAGTCATTTTGTCTAAGAGTGTGAAATTGGTAAAAAGGGTAATGTGTCTAATGTGATATATAAGCTTATTGTAATGACGATTAATCTGAAAATAAATAAAATGGATAATTATTCTTCTTACTTGCTTCAGTTTTCTAAATTGTGGCATGGGAGACTAGAAAATGTTAATTATGATACTTTGCATAGCTAATTAACTTGAATTGTATACATGCATTCCATATTGATTCTAAACATAAGTGCAAAACATTTGTTGAGGAAAAATTGAAATGGTCATCATTTTAATCCATTGAAATAAATACAGAGCTATTTGATTTAATTCACACTAACGTATGTGATTTAAAATATATACAAAGAAGGGGTGGAGATAAGTACTTCATTACTTTTGTAGATGATAGCACGAAATACTGTTATGTATATCCGCTTAAAAGAAAGGAATAAGTTATAGGGAAATTTGTTCTCTATAAAAATAAAGTTGAGAATAAACTCAGCAAGAAGCTTAAGATGTTAAGAAGTGACTGAAGTGCTGAGTATGAATCATCATTTGCTGAATTATGTGCACAACACAGAATCATACAAGAAACTACAACACCTTAATCATCCTAGCAAAATGGTGTTGCTGAACAAATTGTACTTTAAAAAAATTGATGAATGTAGAGGTGTCAAAATAGACGAGTTAACCAGGCGCGCATCGGCCCACTAGTGGAGGCCCGTAACAGTGGGCCGACCTGTGAACCAAGCTGATGGTTCACAGACTGTTAGATGCTGAACTGCAGGGTTGGGCAGTTTAGCATCTACTGGCCAGCGATCTATTTAATATTATTAAAAAAATTCACGTCAAAGAGACGTTACGGCTCTCTACCGTGATGCTGCTTTCCAGCAGCGGCCGTCAACACATCAGGGACTGCAAATAAAGCAAAAAATAAATAAATAAGTACTATGAAATAGACACTACCATGGTGTTATCTGCAAAATTAGATTCTTTGGCACACAAAGTGGAGAACATGTCACAATCAGCTTATGTGATGCAAACGAAGAAATCAACTTGTGAAGAGTGTGGGGCAAATCACAGCACATCAGAATGCCCTATTCTATTACATAATCACAACAACAAGAGCAAGTCAAATATGTTCAGGGTGTTCAATACCCACAAAGTAATCCATTCTCCAATACATTTAATCCAAGATGGCGTAATCATCCAAATTTTTCCTAGAGGGATAATCAGAATAACAACAGACCATAGTATTCTCAGTTTCAGCAACCAGAAAAGGGAGTTTCATTAGAAGTTGAACTCAACAAATTCATCGAGAGAACTGATAAATTCATAGAAAAAACTTATCAGTTCATGAGATAGACAGAGATAAATTTTCAGAATCAAGGCATTTCAATAAAATATTTAGAAACATAGATGGGTCAGATGGCAGTTGCTATATCAAGTAGACCGAGGTCAATCCCAGAGAGCAAGTACATGCAATAACTACCAGAAGTGGGGTTCAGTTACTAGAAATCCATATAAAAAGACTAGTTGCAGATAAAGAAAAGGTACCTTCCACTGATGAGGAGCACGTGGAATAGACTGAGCAAGCAGTACATATTGAAGAAAGTTTAGTTACACCACAGGTTAAGGCAGCCATTCCTATCAAACCATATGAACCTACCATTCCTTATCCACAAAGGTTAAATCCAAAGAAGAAGAAGCGGGATCATCAATGTGCAGAATTTGTAGATCATTTAAGAAAGCTACATATTAACATACCATTTGTGGAGGCCCTTACTTAAATGTCCAACTACGCCAAATATATGAGACAACTGCTTTCAAATAAGAAAAAATTGGTAGAAGGGGATATAGTACAACTCACAGGGGAAGTAAATACTATAATGGAGAAGCAACTACCATACAAACGACATGATCCAGGCAGCTTCACAATTCCAATTACCATTGGTAATCTCATGATTGACAAGGCATTATGTGATCTTGGTGCAAGTATCAATTTAACGCCTCTCTCTATTTTTAGGCGATTAGGAATTGGTGAAGCTAAACCTGCAAAATTCAATCTTCAGTTGGCTGACCGATCTTTTAAAAAGCCATTTGGAATAGTGGAAGATGTGGTAATGAGAGTGGAAAAGTTATTATTACCCATTGATTTCGTTGTTCTTGATATGCCTGAGGATGTAGAAACCCCTATTATCTTGGGTCGTCCCTTCTTAGCTACTTCAGATGCCATCATTGATGTTTCACGAGGAGTATTAACATTGAGAGTTCAACATGAATGGGAAATATTTTATATGTTGGGTAAAGATGTGGAATCACCATCTTTTTCTTATTGGACAGGATATCAGGTGGAGACCTTGAAGAAATTCAAGGACAACTTCTTTAAAAAGTTTTGGGATACAACACCAACAGAGAATGTGAAAGACAAAGGTAAATAGACTGTTCAGATGCAAGAAGTTGACAATGGAACATATGGATGAAGCTGAAAAAGTCAACCTTGAGCCACAAGTTGGAGCTGTTAAATAGAAAATGGGGGCCAAGCCACAGAATAATGAGAAGAAAATCAAGAGATTATTGGAGAGTGACACCTTCGATAATCTCGAGCTATCGTCCTCTTCTAATTGAGCAACAAAAGAGTCGAGCTCTGGACTATAAATCGAGCGCTTAATGGGAGGCAACCCATTTTTTTATCCCTTTCTACTTTTTAAACATATTTCTTTGGGTATTGCATGTGGTTAGGGATTGTACCTTAGTTTTTGCTTTTAGGTTTGTCCAATTTTTGCACTTAGAATTTTTAGCATAGTTTGATCATTATGTTCATTTTAGCACAAGTTTAAGATGTCACATGATCAACTAGGCCTAGATACAATTCGTCAAATGCATGAAGTAAGAATAGCTTCATCTCCTTAGTTTTAGCCTTATCATGTTTATTTTTCCAAATTTTGCACTGAAGTCATTTTTGTAAGCAAAGTTTAGTTCTTTTATGTTCATCGTATCCTTATCTAGCACGTATTGAATGTTTCACATGTTAGGTTAGACTATATGCATTTCATTTCAAAAAATAAAATAAAAAAAGATCTGGTAAACTAGGAGATCGCTCGGGTTATGCCCAGGCGATCGCCCCAATCTGTTTTAACTGGGCAAAATGCCCAGCGATAAGCCCAGGCGATTTCCCAGGTTTAAGTTGGGCAGAATACCCAGCACTTAAAGATCATAACGGGCCAAAAAAATTTAAATCCTCTCCTCACACACTTCAAACACACAATACTTCATCTAATCACCAAATCGCATGAAACCCTCAAGATCGACTCCAAATCTTTAATTTTACTTAACTTCATCTACATTCAAACATGGTTTCAGGGCATTCAATTCCATTCCTATCTACATCAAAATCAAAATCACTCCAAGGTATGATCTTTGCTCCTCTATTCTCAGTTTTTCTTTTTTTTTTTTAATCTTGAATTCTCGTGCTTTTATGATGATATATTGAGAAGCATGGGCTTAGGTAGTTGTTGGGTTGTTGAAATTGGATGTTGAGGTGTAAAAGTTTTGGCTCAATTCAAGTCCAAACTCATTCAAAATCCACTTCCACGGATAATGCCTTGCATGTGTTCGATGAATTGACTAAGTGGTGTTTCATGTGAAATTAAGGCTACCTTGAATTGAATATTGTTCACAATCATTTTAGGCTTGTTTTTTTGCATCATTACATAGGATTTTCTTTAGAAAATTGTCCACACCACTTCATCCCAAAGTAGGCAGTCATGGCATGTCATGACTAGGCATCGGCCTGCATTATGACCCCACTTTCGTCCCCCTCCCGTCCAACTCATACGACCTTCGTTCTACCTAAATTTTGAATATGATAAAGACCAATCTATGTAGAACCATATGTTCGGAGATGGCTTGGAAAAATTTCAATATTTTCTCAGCTTTTTCGGTGGTGAAAAGTAGTGATCGGACTAAGTTCAAAATAAGAAAATTCTCTATTTTTCTTTTCTTTTGGTGTGTTTTATATATTTTTTCATTTAATATGGCACTTAATGATATAATTTCTCTTTTTCTTTGGTACCATGGCGACGAAACGAAAAGATCCACCAACAAAAAAAGGAAACGAAAAGGTCGGTTCATCATCTCGCCGACACCGACAAGTGGACTCCAATGTTGATGATGCCGGTATCCCAAGATTTCAAGGTCCCGAAGCAGAGAATATTTACAATAAGTGGTTAATGAAGAAAAATTTATGGGCCGAAAGGGAGGTAATTTTGACTGACTTCTCCTACTCCGAAATGGCTAATCTCATCAATTCTTGTGGATGGCAAAGGGTCGCAGGTAAACCTAATTTTGCCCACCCACTCTTGGTCAAAGAATTTCTTGCCAACTTCAATCACGCTATTGACACTACAAGAATTTTATGCTTCACCTACAAAATTTTAGGAGACAAATTTAAATTTGTGGACATAGTTTACTTTTCCCCACAAAAACAATATTTTGTATTGTTATGTTTTGCTCCAAAATTTCCACGAATGAGAAGACTTGTGCCCACAAACATGTACATTTTTCTCGACAAAAAATTCGTCGAGTAAGATGTATCTTTTACCGACAAAAAAAAAATAATTCGTTTGTAGGCTAATAATTAGCGGGCAAAATGTGCGCTGTTTTGTTGTTTTTTAATCCCAACAAATGGAATATTTGAAGGGAAAACATTAAAAAAAAAAAATTAATTATACCTTTTCAACAAATAACTCTTTTACATTATATATATATTTAACAAATCTTAATTCTAATTTCATTTAGTAAATAAGATAATCCTAAATTCCTAATCCTCAACAATGCTCTACGAACCCAAGGCGTCCACTAGCTCCGTCGGCGGCGACCACCCTCCAACCATGACCACCACTCCTAGCCCTCGCCGTAGCATCAACACCTTCTTTTACACCACTACCGCCACTCCTTCCCACCGCAACCATAACCATCTATTTTCCACCATCACCACCACTACTAGCCCCCACGTCTCTGCCCGTTACCACAGTCGCCGCCACCTCCACCGCCACCCTTGTTCTCCATCTTTTTTCCATATCCGGTCGCACAGATTTAGATCTGTACAATTGCCTCTTGATGGGAATCCTTTTTTACTTCTTCAATTAGGCTTCTCTACTGTATAATAAGGCAGAAAATTGAAGCAGGAGAATTGAATCGCTTCGCTGCAGTGTTAAACCAGGTGTAATAACACCTTGCTAATATTATTTTATTTTATACAAATTTGGAATTGTGGGGTTTTTTTTTTGGTCCAATGGTGGCGTGGAATCTTTGAGACCTGATTGTCTTATTTTAATGACAAATTCAATTATTTTTTTGTGAGGTTATGCATCTTCCAATCAAAATGGTTAAAATTCGCCTCTTTTAATTTTGTGAATTGTGATTTTTTTTATTTCAATTGTTATTTTTTCTATATTTTGTTTTTACATGGGAAATTTTTAATATAATTTGTGAAATATTAGAGTTGGAAATGATGATTGCACTAGTGAAGCTTGTGTGGCTGCAATTTTCAGTTTGAACATAAGGAATTTTCGTGAAGCCCATGGTTTTTTGGTGAAATGGCTACTATTTTTGGTGAACAAAAGTATTTTGTGCGCATTCGACTATCTTCAATTTCTGTTATGTTAGTTCATATAAATTAATTAAAGGATAACCATAATCTAATTGCAGTTCAAGAAAGTCTTTCCATATATTAAAACCAATTTAAAGCGTGGAAGCATCATAGAAAATAGTAGAACCCCAGTGTGTTGATATAGTGCATTCCTTAGAATCCCCTATACACGCTTCAGGGAATTCATATACAATTATTGTTGTTTCGAATGTTATAGTTAGGAATGTAAAGATTGAAACTTATGCAGTCTCTAAATTGAATTAGCATCATTTAAATTCCCGTATGTTATTTCTCTTTGGTTGAATCCTCTGTCTGAAAATGTTTTGTTCATTGTTTATGTGTATGAATATTCTGCTAATGATCTGTAATTCAGAGTTTCATTGTTGAAACCAACTTTGTAAATTTGCTTCAAGTGGTTGATTGACTTTTGCCTAAATGGGGCCACTTTATAATTCTTTATTGTTTTATTGGTACTATTGCAGTTATAGTGATAACTTTAATTTTTGTAAAGTGTTAATAATTTGAATGCTTGTCTGTCTTACCTCATGAGAGATGCAATCAATATGTTAGGTATTATTTCATGTGTTTTGAGGAATTATTTGGGAAGGCAATATGTTATATTTTTTAATCATCACTCCATAATATTCTTGAAATATATTATTTCACACAATATGTTAGATACATTTAAGTTTATAAGATCTCATTTTGACTTTTCGAGAAACTGTTCTTCTATTAATATTCTACTATAGTTTTCTAAATGTCTTGTACAACTATCTTTCTGTTATAGATCACATATCCCATTGCTGATTTGTGTCATTTGGGGGGAGGTGGTGAGTGATATTTTTAAATAAATATATTACTCTGGATTTTTATGACTTTGGATTTGTTTGTTTGTTTAAATTGGGGTGTTCTTTAGATGGTGGAAGGAGGCACAAGACTCTTCCTCATCAGAGGTGAAGAGAGGGATCTTTTATGCTGTTTCATTTGCACCACCATATGGGGGAGCAATGATCATATTCAACTCAGACATTGCATTTAACTTGAGGAAAGAGGATGATTCATCCTTCAATAGTGGGGAAAATGGTGAAGTCGGGATAACTGGTCAGGACTATGCGTTGGTCCCAGTGAAATGTAGCTGTCCACACTCAAGTGGTTAGTAAGTTAACTAAAATTTGCATTAATTTGTAAGCTTTAGTCGAGTTTCCACTTTCTATTGCGTCATTGCGTATTTGATTCAATATGATAAAATTTCAATTTGCAACACTGCTCTGCACTCAACTAGTCAGTATATTAACTGAAATTTTCATTAGTTTATGTTGGAAAAATATGTGTCATATTTTTCACTTTTTATATCTTGGTTATCTTAATAAATATAACTGATTTTTAATGATAAAAGAGCAGGTCAACATTTGTGTTTCTAACTGATTTGATTAAACGCCAGTTCTGACTGACTGGCTTGATAGGCGAATCAGTTTTCCAGATCAGCAAAAGCTGCGATTTTATTCTGTTTCTATATTTGATATATTCTGATTTCATGAATATTAATGACAGCTCCTTTTGTAGGTTAAAGAATTTTATCTTATTCCTTTTAGATTTGTTTAGGAAGGAATTATTTAGTTTCCTAAATTCTTTCCTACTACAAATCTAAGAAAATCTTTCTATATTCTTTCCTACTAATTGTCTTACCATCTTTGTTGCATATTCTTAGGTAAGAAATAATTCCTAAACTGATTTCTACTTTAACTATAAGTAAGAGTGGAAATCAATAAGGAATTAACGCTTTGAAAAATAATTTTTGTGTTCTTGTTCCATAAGCTTCAACCTAGCCGAATCCATTCAAGGAGAACAAGACATGGCACCTCATTGATTCAACTTTCAAAGCACAAAGGTTTTCTTCAAACTCATTGAAGAATCAAGAACTAATTGGTACTCAACGAAAAATTCCATATCTTGCTCAAGTCACTTGGCGTGAAGTTAAGAACGGGGGTTCTTAATCCAAGTGGTGGTTGTGGTCAAGTACAATAGGGAAGTGGCGATAAAGTCAAGACCGGTGGGTTTGATTCCACTTCATCAACAAGTCAGAAGAAGAAGTATCACAGGGAGTTGATCTGTTTTCTTTTGATTGTTATTTTGTTAATTTTGCGAAATTACAAAAACCGATACTATTGTATTTTTGAACAAGATTATTAGTGGATTGTTTTTACCCATGGCATGGGGGCCCGTGGATGTTTCCCTTAGGGGTTTACCACGTTACATCTTGTGTTCGTATTTAATTCTTTAATTTTCGCACTAGACAAGATTAGGAAACGAACACTGTTGTGCGAGTCAGAACTGATATCTCCATATCTTGCTAGTTCTGACTACATTCTGTCCACTGCTTGTTTAATTAAAATTAAAATTCGTGTTTAATTTAATTAATCTAGGTTTTAGAACTTTCAGTTTATATGCTTAACTCGACTTTCCACTTTCTATTGGGTCCTTGCACAATTGAATCGATATGATGAAGTTTCAATTTGCAACACTGCATTTGTTGGAGATGCATTGCACAAATGCAGTTTTGAAAGTGTTAGCTAATATTTTAGTGATAGCATCGGAGTGCTGAAAATGTGAATTCACTGCTTGTAGTGTCACGTGTGCACAAGATTTTTTTTTCTTTGCCAGTGCTCCCCTGTATTTTTTACTGATTTGGTTTGGTGTGAGCGAATCTCCAGTATTAAAAACTTCATCATTCTTGCTTGTTTGGTAATATCTATCAAACAGTTTTTTATATGATTAGTTGTCCTGTTGTAGCACTTGGAAGGTCGTGGAATTCAATTTGTTGGTTGTGATGTTTGTGTAGAATTTATCTGTCCTCTTTAGATGCTTTTTCCAAAATGGTCAATTTGAATTATTATTCTGTTTTGTTCAAATGATGTGTTATTTGGGGTGGTGAGTAATATTTAAAATAAATTTATTACTTTGTGTTTTTCGTTTTAGGTGTGAAGCGCAGACGTCAAATTCGTGGGTTGGGAGATTGTTGTCTTCGAAACATTGGTACTTCTTCCAGTGTGCGCTATATGGAGAAGGGAACGTGCTACTCGAAAGACCGCCGATGCAACTGGAATTGAAATAGAGCAGAATACGAAAAATAAGTTGAAGGTTGTTGGGCAACAATTCAATTCTATACTACAGTCTTGGCATCATTCTATGCAACAACTACGTAAACAAGGTCCTGACTTCGTTCTACTACTATTTACACCGTTGTCAATAGATGATGATATTAATGAGAAAGATGATGATATTGGGAGATGAAGAAAACGGCTTTGATGAGGAGAACAATCTTGGTGAAGATGAGTAGCATATTTAATTTATGATGAAAAGTTATGTTTTTTTTTTTTTAATATTAGATTCATTATAATAGACAGAGAGCATGTTTGTTATACTCTTTTTAAGTTTAGATGTAACAATACTAAGTGAACCATTTTTATTTGTATTTGGAACAATATTTTGGGTTCAATGTTATATTGATTGACACTAAAGGTCTTGATTTAGTTTAATTTATTGTCTTTGTGCATCTTTATATTATTCTGAATAAGGTAAAAAATAAAAAAAAAATTATATAATATAAATAAAAAATAAAAATTAATTTAATTTCTCTCTACAAATTTTATCATTGTCGGAAAAAATAATATATTTAGCTTACAAATGCGTATTTCTAATAAAAAATTATTTGTAGAGAAAAATAGGATTTAGCCCACAAACGTTTTTCGACACAAAATTATTTGTAGAGAAATGAACGATTTAGCTACAACATAATTTTTACCATGTGCCCGCAAAACTTGTGTTGTGGGCCAAAGTAACTTTAGTAGACAAATAATTTTGTCGGGAAAGAACTTACACGACGAATTGTATTCGTCTCTAAAGGGTTCGTAGGGAGAAACTTTAGCCCACAAAGTTCCACATTTTGTCTTCTTATACCTTTCCCCATGATGTTTGCCCCACAAATGTCCCTACAAAAGTTTTTCGTCTGGAAAGGTCTTTGCCCACAAATAAGAACCTTTTCCTACAAATTTAATTTGTATGCAAAACATAAAATTCTTGTAGTGTACTTGAGGCGGACCATCGGTACACAACTTGGGTCTATAGAAAGTGGATTAAGTTCAGCCCAGCCGTGATTAAAAATTATTATGGGCTAAATGCCAATGATATTGAGCACGTCCAGGCCAATCTTGACATGACACAAGTGACTCAGTTTCTTTATGGACGAGTAGACGCTTGGCCTCTTGTTGGATCCAAATTCCTATACAACCAGTTGACATAGAGCCTACGTATCTTCCATATTTTTGTGAGTCATAACATCGATCCTACCTCCCACCGCATGTACTTCAACGAAACTTAGGCCCATTTCTTATATCATCTTGCAAGTGAGCACAAAATTGACTTGGGAAATCACATATTCCGATTCATTGTTGATCTTGCATCACAGTGTGCATCTGGCTGATCCCCCATGTTTCCTTGCCTCATTAGTGCACTTTGCCTAGCAGAAGGCGTGCCATTACTTCCTCATGAGGAGCTCGAGACTCCCGAACCACCTATTAACAAACGGACATTGGGAAATCCTATAGCCACATGAGCAGTGGACAATCCAGCTCCAGTAACAGCTGCCGAGACTAATCGCCACTTGTGTCAAATATTTACCCAGTTATCTGAGTAGGGTCGAGTTTCGAGTTCGATTCAGCGCACACAGCTGGCCATGCAGCGCACTTTTGTCCATATGCGTATTGAATTGGACTCATTGACAGAGTCCAACACTGCGCTCAGAGGGGAGCAACAGATTATAAATTACTCATAAGACGATGTCAATCGTCGAATGCTCCATTTTGTGCGGTGCATGGATGACATTTATACCGTCATCTCTCACCCCTCTGCCCCGAGCGTTCCTCACCACGGATCTACTTCTGATGGACCATCCGATCAACCACGTCCCTCTTCTCCGCCTTCACCCCCGGAAAGTACCTAATCTTTTCATCCTTTAATTTTGTTCAGATTTGCTTACATTGGGGACATCGTAATATTTTCATTTGGGGGTGGGTTAACTATCAAGATACTTAATGGATGCTTTTTAATTTGATTATCACTCGGGTATGTATAACTGAAAGTTTTTTTTTTATTTTATTTGTGCAGTTGTTGTTGAATGTCCTACCGCCAATGACGATATATGTTCAAAATCGAGTACATTTTTAGTAGAATATTAGACAACACTTGAACTCGTGCTTTTATCTGCATACTTATCCATGTTGGACCTGATTAATGAAGCACATAGCCAATATTGACTTATCATTTATTGGGAACATGACTTGAGTGTATGAGTTGATATTGTTGACTTAGTATCATTATGAAAAATACCGTTCCTAAATCTTTAGACTAGTAACAAAACTGTTTGAGAACAGTTTATGGGTGTTAAAGTTAGTGCATATTTTTGTAGAATTTTGATGGTTTGAGTTTTTTGGATCCCATCTTTGGTTGAATAGGTTGTAGTCAATGAATCTAAATCGAGTACTACTCACTGCTGAAAAAAAAAAAGAAAAACAATAAAATAAAATATCTAACTCAAGCAATTAAGCCTGTTAGGGTATTTTGAAACCTGGTGCCCTAAAGTCATCTGACTTGGGAGTCTTTGGCCCAAAGCTCGTTACATGAGTCACCAAAAAAAATCATATTTACTTCTTTTATAGCCTGTAGGACTCGAGCAATTAATTATGTTAGGGTATTTCAAAACCTAGTGTCTTATGGTCATCTGACTTGGGAGTCATTGGCCCAAAGCTCGCTACAAGCGTCATATAGAAAGCTAGTGAGAGAGAAGTATTGCACAGGATGTAAGACTGTTTATATTAGTTAAATAAAATAAAAAGAGCTAGAAGTGCTCGGTAAGGATTTCTAAGTTAGGACTTCAAAGACTGAAGATGAGAATTTAGAAATCACTCACCATCTTAGTTCTAAGAATATAAGCTTCTAATTTTTACCACTTTATTTGAAAAAGCATTGTATTGATCTCAATAGGAACCAAATTTGCTAGAACACTTTGGGGTTGAAGAGAAAAGATTTAGAAGTATGATAATCAACAAGAGGTGTAAGGAATAAATGACCACAAATGGTTCGGGACTGTAAAAATATCAACAACACAATATTGGCCGTGGTCTAATGCAGAAGTAAGTTCAATTTTTGGCTAATCACACACTCACTAAAGGTCGAGCATCGGATAAGTGAAAAACTTTTGTGTTGTTGATTAATATCTTTCTAAAAGTGTTGCTTTATTTTTGAACATGAGGCATATGGTAAGAAATTTAACATAAACTCAATTCCTGTTAATTTGTTTAGCTTAGTTTAAATTTATGGTTTATTTTTATTTTTGTTCGAGGACGAACAAAGGTTTAGTTTGGGGGTGTTTGATAAGTGCATGTAAATAAATTTTTTACTTTCGGCGTCACTACGAACCTTCTAGTACATTTTAAATATTTTGTCATGTTAAATATTGCACACGTTTGCTTTAAATTTTAAGTTTGACGAATGTAGAATATTAATTTGAAAATGAACCTTGTTCTTTTTTTAGTTTTGGTAAGTTTTTAAATTTCAATTTGTAAGAAAAATAAATTTCGGCTAGCATGAATTTTTATTTTGGTTTGCCTTGTTTAGTTAAAAATTGCGGCCCTTTATTCTTGATTTTCTTAGCCAAAGCCCGACTTATTTTTCGGTTCAACTGTTCACCTATAATTAGCCCAAAACCAGGTTCATTTTGACTCCAAATTTTGCCATAAAACCGACCTTTTGCAGCCATAAAAACCGCCCGCCCCAATATCATTTAATCTCCCATTCTTCTCAAGAAAACCGCCCATCTTGCTGCCATGTTTTCATAGGCCATACAGCCCCTCCATTACCAAAAGAAACCCACCACCATGCACACCAAAACTGCCTTCTCATGATCTGAAAAACTGTCTCCCAGCTCCCCATGTTCAGCCATATTTCCTCACCAATTACCCTCACACTTCAATCAATATTCCCCCCCCCCCCCCCCCCCCCCCCTCCTAAAAATAAAAATTAAAAAAAGGATCCCAGAATTCGGCCTTGCTGTATATGTTTCTCCCCCAGATTTCAGCCAAAAGTAACAGCCCCCATGATCAACTAAGAAACTACCCACGACCCTATAACTTACTCCCATTAACTCCCTAGCTTTCCCTCTCTTTTCAGCCCCAATCTAGAGCTCAATTGTCCCTCCCTTTTACTCAGAATTCGGCCCTTACATCCTAGTCCTTCCTCCCAATAAAATCAGATCTGGACTTAAGCATTTCTCCCATTTTGTCACTCAAATTTCCAGCCATCAATTTTTCCCAGCAACATTTTTATTTTCCTATCTCCATTCCCAGCAACATTTGTCCATTTATTCCCCAAAAAACCAGCTTTAAAACTCCAGCAAAAATCCCCTTCTTTCCTCCAGTTTTCGGCCCCAACAAGAAGCCTTGAAACCTCATTTTGTTCTCCCCATTTTCAACGTTTCCCTGTTATTTCGTTTTCAAGGATCAGCCCCTAAATAAATTCGAGCAGAACTCCATTTCCCTTTCTCCAAACTTCGACCATAAAGCTCCCTTCTTCCAAAATTCCAGCCCAAATAAATTACAATTTCTCTCTTGTTTCGGCCCTCTCTACTCCCTTAATTCTATTTACTTTCCGGCCTTCCGTACTGCTGTTTAATTTCCCCGAGGTTAGTCCAAGAATTTTTTTTATTCCCCCCCTTAAACCTCTCTATATCTCGGCCCTGAAAAACACACTCACAAACCACCTCGTATATATATATATATATATATATATATATATATATATTTTCACAACAATGAAAGGGCAAGCTTGTGAGTTTGTTTTTGGAAAAGTGCAGTAACAATTTATTCTCTGTCACGACTTCAACCAAAAATTCTATTTCGAGGAAGTTTTATTTACTACTTTTACTATGTTTTAAAATGATGTTCGGGAAAATTATTACGTTATGTAAATGACATGTAAAAATCATTTATGAAGGAACTTTATGATTGTTATTGAAGGTAATCACATATGCATGATGGTGATTGACGAAAATCACTTTTAAGTTCATGGTGCCAGTTACCAATTTATATTGTTCCTATGTACGTTTGAAATGATGACATGAGCATTTATGTTTTTGAATAATTTTTCCCACATGTTATTATATATTGCTACTGAGTGTTTCTTATTAAATACTCACCCCAAGACGAATAAATTTTCATATTGAAAAGGGTGGCGTTGACGCGATGACTTAGACTAGCAGACACGAAGTGAACTTCCTTATTTAAATTAAGTTTCGACATCGAGATGATCGAGTCAATCATGATGTAAATACGATACAAGATGTTGGTTTAATTTCCTTTTAAAGTTTTAAGTTAGAAATTGCCTTAAGGCACCCGGGACAGTTTTTCAAACAAATTCGGCCAACATTTTCACCCACCAAATGACGTAGCTAAGGTTTGAAATTTGAACATGTTTTAGTCTGTAGTCCCAAGTATCTATAATAAAAAGTTTGAAAATTTTGGAGTTCTTTTAGATGGTCAAATAAATAGTGGCGACACCGGTTACGGAATAGGCAAAAACCTTGAAAATTAGAAGTAAGATCTTTTTTCTTCTTGTGCGCTTGTTATTTTTCGCAACAGTTATCTTTTTAAAACCCTTCAAGAGCACGGTAAATATTATTTAGGTTCATCATATATTTATTAGAGATTATTTTAGTGATTCTCTGAGTTGAGAAATTCAGGGCCTTACACGATGTCCCATATAACATATTTTACACCTTATCCAATTTGATATTGTGTCTTCATTACATACTGAGCAGGCACCGTATCCCTTTGCACTCCATTCAAATAAATTTCCATACACAGGAAAATCATTTATTGTCCATACAATTGCCGCACGCATGCAAAACATTGTTTCTCTACTGAATCATACGTCATTAGTCTCGATTCCCATAACTCTTTTAATTCATCTATAAAGGGTCTTAAAAATACATCCATTTCTTTACCACGAGCTTTTGGTCCTAAAATTAATAAAGTCATCAAGAAGAATGACTCTTTCATATATCTCCATGGAAGTAAGTTATATTGAACTAATATTAATTGCCACATACTATAAGAAGTACTCATGTTTCCAATAGGATTGAACCCATCAGGAGCTAAGCGTAATCTTACATTTCTTGGATCAATTGCAAATGATGGATATAAAATGTCAAAGTACTTCCAAGCCTTTGCATCTGCAAGATAATTAAAAACTCCTTCATTATCTGGTCTCTTTTCTTTGTGCCATCTCATTTCCTCAGCACTATGTCTCGACATGTATGAACGTTTTAATTGAGGCGTTATCAAAAGTAACGCATAGTTTTATGAGCTACATTTTTTCTTTTCCCATTCTCCATCGGCTTTCTCCATAGACTGGACATTTGTCTAATTTGCTATTTTCTTTCCAAAACAAAGTGCAATTGTTTTTACAAACATGAATTGACTAATATCCTAAACCCAAAGCACACAACATTGTCTTTGCTTCATAATACGACGTTGGTATCCCTATACCATAAGGAAATACATCCTTCAAAATTTTGAGCAACATATCGATAGATTTGTTGCTCCATTTATTTAGTACCTTAATGTGCATTATCTTGACTAAGAAAGTCAATCTAGAAAATTTAGTGCATCTAGGATAGAGCTCTCTCTCTATCCACGTTCTTCAACATATCATCAAACTTCTCAGATTCTTTTGGCTGGTTGTGATCATCAAAGCCACATGGGGCGATCCTTCATCATTAGGCTCTACTTGATTGGAACTTGAACAAGCGACGTCTTGTATTACATTTAACATTGTATCAACAAATTCATCATCATTGCTCTCCTATGTGTCACGAGGAGTTGTAGTATTAGAAGCGACCCCGGGATACCTTTCTCCATGAAATACCCATGTACGATAACTACTTTGAAACCCATAGACTATTAGATGGATTTTAATAGTTTCTAAATCTTGCAATACAACATTTAAACAAGAGCAACATGACATATTGTCTTTCCTTCTTGGTTTAAAAAATTCCGAGCCCTTTCAATGAAAGACATAGCACCATTTCTATAATCATGCGACAACCTATTTGCATGGCTCGTCTCAAATTTGATATGACTTAAATGAAATTTTATTAATCACCGAGACTAATTAAATTTTCTTAACCCAAATAATTAATCTTGAGTTAATTTTAGATTTATTTTAGACCAACCGAAAAGTTGAAAACTAACGAAAATAAAACATCTTCTCGACCCATTTTCGGTCAATTCATTCATCTTAGTTTCAACCATTTTAAGCCCACTTTTCACCTAGAATCAACTTCATTATCGTGATGTTCTACTGCAAGAAAGACTTCTCCAAACATCCCCTTATTTCTTGCCAAATTAAACACACAAAACAACCCTTTAACCCTGCCAATTTACAACTCCAAACAGCCCCTAGTGACAAAGCAAAAACCACCCACTTCCTCCCTTTTCCTTCACCCATTTTCCCCCATGATCAACACTTTTTACCCACCTTATTAACCACCTATTGCATCTAATTTACCCCCAATCAACTTCTGAAAACCGTCCCCAAAGGTCCCCCACTTTCACTCATTAGATCATCCCCAAAATCCCAGCTTTGTAATCCAGTTTCAACTCCATTTCTCTTGCAGATTTCGGTGCTAAGTTTCTTCAACAAGCAAGCCATTTTTTCTTCTCTTCTTTCCTAGCAATAAACCCCATACCTTTTCCCTAAAATTGGTCCACAAAAGTCCCAAGAAAACTACCCATTTTCCCTCCAAATTCTAACCAGAAACTAGCTGAAAACCGTCCCACATCAAGTCCCTTCTCCATCAGTTTATTTGGCCATAAAGATCATCAAATTCCAGCCCCAGAAGGTCCCTCTTTCAACCCCAAAAACTCTGGTATTTTCTCTGCTCTTCAACAACCGTAAACCGGCATCAACAACCTCTCTATTCTGCCCAAAATTTCAGCGATCTAAGTCACACATTTCCAACCCCAAATGTCCCCTTTTCGACCAGCAAATTTATATTTTTCTTCCCCCTTCTTCACCTCTTTTTTTTTTTTTAATTACTCAAACCACACTACAACACTCATATTTTGAGAAACGAAAAGGCATGCACGGGGTCATTGTTGGAGAAAAAGAAACAGCCATTTTTAAACCACAAATCAATTCAACGGGAATTTCCTTTTCAAGGTAGTTTATTATCCTAATTTAAGCATGACATTATGAAAGTTATTTTGAGAAATATACATGATTTTTATGCCTTGTTTGATGATTAATGATGGAACATGATGATAGTGATTGAAGGTAATCACTTATGTATGTTGTGATAGAAGGTAATCACTTATTTTTTTTCATGTGGTGCCAGTTAAAAAAAATGTTTTTCCTATTTTTGTTTAAACGGTTGGCATGCCGCATATTAATTTCGTATATTTTCTCATAAGTTAGTATAATTTACTACTGAGTGTTTCTTATGAAATAATCACCCCAAAATAATTAAATGTTCAAATTGAAAAGCTTAGCATTGGCGCGACGGCGTAAAGTACGACCTTGAAGGAAATACTTAGTTTATTTATTTTATGGTTTGGTGTCGATATCATTGAGCCTTTTATGATGTAAAAACGTAAGTACAATTTTGGTATTAGAGAGCTGTTTTACTTTTTTGTAGACTAGCATATGTTTCTAAATTTTTTATTTTACAAGGTATTTATTTTGTGTCAAGTTAAAAATTTAGAATTTAAGATTTTAAAATTTAAGTGTTTCTACTCGCCATCGTCGCCCTACGCCAGCTATGAGGTAAAGAAAGTTTGAGAATTTTATGTTTAAATGTGACGTATGTGAAATTTATATTTATGAGGTATTATATTGGTTTCATTTATAATAAAATGTTACATTGAGTTGAAATGTTAATGTGGATATTAAACTTTTGCACCATAAATGTTTTGAAAAACATGACTAAATTTTATGAAAGTTTATTTTAGTCCACGGAATTTAATTAAAAGATCATAGAAACCCACCTAATTGGAGTCTTCATAATTGGTATTTCGGACATGGTATCACTTAGTGAGTTCTACCTAGAACGAGCTGGGGTGACAAGAAGAGATTATAAGTGGTTCGTCTCCAACTTAGTGGACTGTCAATCAGAATGTCGGGAGCCACAGAGTAGCACGAGTTAGGGCGTTGAACCACTGGTTTGTGACAATAAGATGTTGGCTTTAATGGTGTTCTTGACATTTTCTAAAAGTGGTGGTTAAGAGACCAAACTGCTAAAAATATCTTTGATATATGATGTATGTCTAGCTAAGATTAATGTTAGAAAATTGATTGTATACTAGAGGTTAGTATGCCATCGCGAGGAATACAGATAAATTAGCTAGGGTAGTTCAGATAAATTTTGATGGGTTAGTTTTTTCATCAACCTGTATGTTACAAATATGAGAAAATTTCATATAATCTTGGATATGGATTGGTTGGTTAATAAACGCACTACTTTTGTATGTTTTGAGAAATAAGTAATATGTTAAAGACCTGGAGAGAATGAGTTCAATTTTTTTGGGTTGAAGATTAAAGCACTTCTTTGCTTCATCTCAGCTTTGCAGGTAGAGAAGTTTCTAAGGAAGTGTGATTGTCAAGGATTTTGTTTTTCAATCTCATTGGAACCTCATATGAGGAATTATTAGTAGATAATGTGCCACTGGTTTGAGAATATGCTAATGTGTTTCCAGACGACCTATTGGGTATCCTACCTGATAGGCAAGTAGAATTTACGATAGATCTGATTCCTGGAAATGCACCCATGTCAAAGGCTCCGTATCATATGGTACCAAAAGAATTGCAAAAGTTAAAAATGCAATTGGAGGAACAACTGAATAAATGATATATCAGACCTAGTGTTTCTCTGTGGAGAACCCAATTCTCTTTGTGAAGAAAAAATATGGGTCGATGAGAATATGTATCGACTATTGTGAGTTGAATAAATTGGCGATCAAGAATAAATGTTCCTTTCCAAGAATTGAAGATTTGGTTAATCAATTGAAGAATGCTTCAGTGTTTTCAAAGATTGACTTGAGGTCGGGCTATTATGAACTGAAGATCAGACCATCAAATATACCAAAGTCTACATTTTGAACTCGCAATGGGCATTATGAATTTATAGTAATGCCCTTTGGACTGACGAATGCTCCTACAATATTTATGGGTTTTATGAATGGAGTATTTCATCAATATTTAGATTGGTTCGTCATTGTATTCATTGATGAAATCCTGATTTATTCAAGAAATCCCTAATAATATCAAGAGCACCTGAGGACAGTATTGGAGACTTTGTATATGGAAAAATTGTATGCCAAATTCAAGAAATGTGAATTTTGGCTTGACCGAGTATGATTCCTTAGTCACGTTGTGATGGCTAAGGGAATTGAGGTGGATTCACCAAAATTTGAGGCTGTGTAAACTGGCATGCACCGTCGAATGTTGAAGACGTGAGACATTCTCTACAACCTGCTAATCTTGTTGGTAATCACAATTCACCTCACCAGAAGAGATGTGTATGGGGATGCTCATTCTATCCACCTCAATTGGATAATTATCACTATCTAAGCAAGGCATTTTTCACTCGTTAAATTTGACATCTTGACTTATGATAATATTTACACCCTTTTGGCTTTTATCCCATAACCTATACGTCTTAACTCCCTCAAGGTAGCCCAGAAAGACACACTTCCTTGCTCTATAAGTTCAAGCTTTCCCTCACTCTAATTAGAAAAAGCATCACAACCCAAAGTTTTAAGCATTGAGTAATCATCTCATTTATCATGCCATTTTCCATAAGGAGTATCACTATTTTAAGTAGCAGATGGAGTCAAATCAGTCAGATAGCAAGCAATCATAACATCTTTACCTCAAAACGATTTAGGCACACCAGAACTCAACATCATACATCTAACTTTATCAAGCAAAGTACGATTCATCCTTTCAGCAACTCCATTATGTTGGAGATTGTAAGACACAGTTTTATGTCTAGTAATGCCACAGTTATTGCACAAATTATCAAAATCAGCATTGCAGAATTCAAGACCATTATTATTAATCAAATATTTTATCTTTTTACCTGTCTGATTCTTCACTTGAACTTTCCACTTTTTAAAGTTTATGAAAGTTTCACTTTTATCTTTCAATAGATAAACCCACACACGTCTGAATAAATCATCAATAATAGACAAAATATTTGTTACCACCAAAAGTGGGATTGCTTCCAAGACCCACAAATAAGTATAAATATATTCTAAATTCTAGTTGTCTTGTGTGTGCTAGATGAAAATGACGTCCTACGATGTTTACCAAGCACACAATGCTCACAAAATGACATGTCAGACATCTGATTCTTACCAAAAACACCCTTATCATTATGGAACTTAAGTCTCTTAACACTAATATAAGCAAGTCTATTATGACATTTGTGTGTGATCAGTGTCAATGGAAGCAATAGTATAATCTAAACCACCTACCACTTCAGCAAACATAATGTAAATGCCATTTCTTCTAACAGCCTTAAAGGCTCTAAGTGCACCTTTAGTCAATAACATGCCATTACCAAGCACACCAACAAAACCTATCTTCTCCAACTTTCCTGTAGAAATCAAATCTCTACTCATGTGTGGAATGTATGTAACTCTCTTTAATGTGTGTACAAAACCATTATCAAATCTAATAGTCACATCACTAATGCTAGTAATGTTATAGCAACACCACCCCATGCAATGACATTCCCATGATTACATTCATGCAAATATCAAATCCACGTTATTTGATATGATGTGAAAAGATTCAATGAATTCAAAAATCCACTCATCCATATGGAAGTTCATAGGCAGGTTAATTTCACTAGGCAAGCTCATCCATATGGGAGTAAAAATAAAAGGTTTAGAATTTATTTATACTTTTGAAATGGTAATTGTAATCTTTCCATTGTATTTCTTTTTTTTTTTTGTTATTTTAATTTATTTAAGTCAGGGAATTTTTTTTTAAAAAATCATTTAGGGACCATCGGTATGAGTAAAATGAAAGGATGGAGACGATATCTGCAAATAAAATTGAATGGGGATGATATTGTTACAAAGCTAGAAGAATGGGGACTGAGAGTGTAATTAACCCTAATAAATAAAAATATTATAAGATAATTGTACATTAATGAACAATAAGGGTAAATATGAAATTTTAAAATTTTGTTAAGGATAGAATAGTCTAAAAATATTTATTCCTTTAGGACTTATTAGATGTAGTATAGATAAAAATACCTAATTGTCAAACATTATAAATATTTCAATCATAGTCGCAATCTCTCCTAAAAATAACTATTACGTTCTCATTTAGTAAAAAAAAACTATAAAATTAGCAATAAAAAGGAATACACCACAATTTTAAATGTTTAAAAATTATAATTATATATTTAATGAATCGTTACAAATTTAATGTAAGATCATTGAAGGTGGTTTTGGGAGGGTAAAAGATGTTTTATGAATGAATACAATTTTAATTTAATTAGGTAAACTTAAAATGTAATATAATAAATAAAATATTATAGGATAATTGTTCATTAATGAACAATAAGGGTGAATGGAATTTTAATATTTTTTTAAGGATAAAATAGTTTAAAAATATTTCTCTTTTTTAGAGCGTTTTAGATGTAGTATAGATTGCTCACTGGACCAAACTAAAGTCTGAATTTAAGTAGGTCTACTTAGAATCGATCTGCAAAGTAACTGGGTTGATGCCCATTATTCGAAGTTGGCAATAAAGTACTTTGACCCGTCTTTGTAATTGAGATCCCTAATTTTTAGAGATTGGACAATATAATAAATCTTCGATCATTGGCCGAGCATACGAAGTATAATTAAGTCGACCAGTTTTAATCCTCATTGTCTCTATAGTTTGTTTGGGACCAAAAATCCCAACAGAAAGTATCTTTGATAACGACTCAGATCATTAGAATTTGGGGTGGGAACGAAGTATTTTTCCATCTCTATCCCCACACTCTGCCTCACTCCCCCACATTGTCATCATACTCAAGTGCTAATTAACGCCCTCTATGACCACTCCAATCAAATTTCAAGTTTCCAAACAATTGACAGATTTAAATTTATTTTTGTCACTTGTATACATTGTTTTGTCATTTTTTATGTAAAAAGTGACAAAGCATGTCACTTTTCTATCAAAAGACTCAATTCATATTCAAGACAAAAAAAATGATACATTAATGTTTGATCATCCTCAATAATTCATGTCACTCAATAATACACAACAGTATCAAATTTATTCTATAAGTTAAATCAACCACAAAGAAGATTGTTATCCAAATTTGTTTGTGTCACTTGTACACATTCTTCTGTTACTTTTTAAGCAAAAATTGACAAAGCATGTCACTTTTCTATCCAAGGCCTCAATTTATGTTCAAGACAATAAAAAATGATACATTAATTTGATCATCCTCAATAATTCATGTCACTCAATAATACACAACAAATATCAAGTTAAATTCATAAGTTAAATCAACCAAAAAAAAGATTGTGATCCAAATTTTTTTGTATCACTTGTATACATTCTTCGATCACTTTTTAAGAAAAAAGTGACAAAGCATGTCACTTTTCTATCAAAAGCTTCAATTTATATTCAAGACAAAAAAAAAATAATACATTAATATTTGATCATTCTCAATAATTTATGTCACTCAATAATGTACAACAAATATCAACTTAAATCAACCACAGTGAAAATTGTGATCCAAATTTGTTTGTTTCACTTGTATACATTCTTCTGTTACTTTTTAAGCAAAAAAATGACATTTCTATCCAATACCTCAATTCATATTCATGACAAAAAATGATACATTAATGTTTGATCATCATCAATAATTCATGTAACTCAATAATGCAAAACAATTATCAAGTTAAATCCATATGTTAAATCAACTACGGAGAAAATTGTGATCCAAATTTGTTTGTGTCTCTTGTATACATTCCTTTGTCACTTTTTAAGTAAAAATTGAAGGAGCTTGTCACTTTTCTATCCATTGCCACAATTCATATTCAAAACAAAAAAACAAAAAATCAATATTTGATCATACTCAATAATTCATGTCACTAAATAATCCACAAAAAAATATCAAGTTAAATCCTTTTAATAAAAAAGTGACAGAGTGAGTCACTTTTATATCCAAAGTCTCAATTCATATTCAAGACAAAGATAAAATGATGCATTATTATTTGATTATCCTCAATAATGCACAACAAATATCAAGTTAAATTCATTAGTTAAATCAACCACAGAGAATATTGTGATCCAATTTTGTTTGTGTCACTTTTTTTTAATTCAACACACCATCACATTCCCAGTGTGGTTGTCAAGCCTCCACAAAAAAAGGATGGGGGGTACGGATTCTCCAACCGTATATAAATAATTCATAAAAGAATACATGGGAGGGTGGTATAAAACCTGACCTCCAATCATAAAACCTAAGGTGACCAATAAATGCATAAATAATAAAGAAATAAATAATGAAGTACTACTTCCTAAACAAATATTTGTAAAAAAAGAAAAAAAATTCTAAAGACCCCCAATTGTAGGAAGTCCATATCTATCAATCTGAACTAAGTTGCGGTAACATCGCAGTAAGTCCTGAGCGTTGTACTCGAAATAGAAACGACGATCCCAACTATCTGATGCAAGTAAGTCAGCCACCTGGTTGCCCTCGCGATAAATATGAAAAATAGTATCACAGTCGAAGGTAGGGAGGTGTCTGATATGGCCAAGGGTGGCCTGAATAGACCAAGGTCCTCCACTTCTGGTGATGCAGTGAATAGCCAAAGTAGAGTTGGACTCAATCCATAAGTCTATAGTACAATCCTATGAGCAAGAATGATACTGTTAAGAATATCCCTAAGCTCGGCCTCTAGAATAGAGCACTCTCCATAAGAAGAGAAGAAGGTGCGAACACACTGACCTGATGAATCTCTAATAATCCCTCATCCACTCGCAAATCCATCTTCGATACATCCATCAGTGTTGACTTTGTCAGATCCCACTAGTGGAGTACGCCAATAAACCAACACAGGGGAAGGAATGGATGGAATAGTAAGAAAGATACAAAAAAGATGAGCAATATCTATATCTCTTCGCCAATGAATAACCTGAAATAAGCGGCCTGTATGCAGTAGGGAGATAGTATAATATACACTCCAAATGATCTGTCTCAGATCTATAGAGATATCCTGGTACTTCGCATCATTCCTCGTAGTCCAAATAAACCAAAGAATCAAAAGAGGAAGGATCGTGCGAATATGACCATGCCTAACAAACTGACCCGAGAAATGCCAAGACTGAAAGCGATACTAAAATCCCTCCATCGGTCGAAGGGTTATTTGAAAAATAGCAAAAAAATGATGCCAAACCTGGTCGACAATACAACTGTCAATAAATAAATGCTGGATAGTCTCAATAGCCTATCAACACTAACAAAAAGAAGCCATGTGACTCCCAATCCGTCTCTGAATCACAACATCAATTGGGAAAAGACCCTCCCATAGTCTCCAGTAGAAGGAGACAGTCGTCGTGATAATAGAACTCCAAATCATATTGTATAGATCCTGAATAGTATGCCTCGTACGAACTAGCTGCCATGCAGACTTGGTAGCAAACCTACCATCCAAAGTATCCTTCCACATAATCTAATCGTTCACCTCTACAGTGATAGGGACGCTCCCTATCTGCTCATCAATGATAAATGGTACTAGCTGGAGAAGTCAGTCAATGTTCCATCCAGTATCATCAAATAAGTCTCTAACCTGGATAGTAGAATGTGGCAAGTGTGGATGCTGATCAGCTAATGTAGACTCGCCCATCCAGCATTCATGCCAAAAGAATATCTGCCTACGCCCTAATTGCCAAGCAATGTGTGTCTCTGCCTATGGCCTATGTGCTTTAGCCTCTTCCACACAGATGAAGCATTGTAAGGAATAGTAGCCAGTAATGGATGGGTATCCTGACAATACTTACTCTGTAAAAACTGAGCCCGTAATGACCGCTGCGATCTAAATAACCACTAGAGCTTTTTATGGAGAATGTATCAACAAGATCCTGCAATCTCCTAAAGTCCAGTCCACCCTCTTTAGTAGGAATACAAAGGTCTTTCTATCTCCTCCAATGAAATTTGTGTGCATGGTCTCTGAAGTCCCAAAGGAACCTAGCAAATACACCCTCTAATTTCTTCAAGATAGCCTCGGGAGGCTTCATAATCTAAAGGAGATAGAGAAGAATAGAGAATAGCACCGATCGTATCAAAGTAATCCGTCCCCCAAATGATAGGAGTCTAGAGGCCCAGCCGAGATTCTACTCCGTACTTTCTGGACTAAGCCATCATACAAGAAGATATTTCTGGCTCCTTTGAATAAAGGAACTCCAAGATAAATGAAGGGCTGCTGCTGATGGTGAAACCTGTCAGATGCTCCAGCCTGTGTATCTGACTAGTAAAAAATCTCCTAGGTATAATAATCCTACTCTTATCTCTGTTTACCAACTACCCTAGAAGCCCACTCATAGTGCTCACTGTAAAACTCGTCTGATAGACTGTTTCTAGCCATTGACAAAAATAATCATATCGTCATCAAAGGACAAATGAGAGATAAGAGCATTACCATTATGTCTGTATGCCATCGAAGGAATATGTTGATGCTGCTGAGTGAGTAGTCATGAAAAATAATCTGCAGTAATAATAAATAGTGATTGAGATATATGATCATCATGTAAGAGCCCCCAAGATGATGAGAAAAAACCACAGGGCCTTCCATTAAGTAGGATTGAGAATCGACACTCTGAAATACACCTCCGTATACGATCAATCCAAAGAGTATCGAACCCAAAACCCTCCAAAATAGATATCAAGAAGCCCCAATCTATGCGGTCATAGGCCTTAGCCATATCAAGCTTGAGAATAACATTATCCCATCGCACTTTCGTATCAAGTGTATGTAGTAACTCCTGTGCAAGGAGGACATTATCTCCAATGAGCTGTCCCAAAATGAATCCGCTCTGAGGAGTTGAGATGATCTGAGGTAGTAAAGTACTCATTCGTGAATTCATCAGCTTCGTAATCAACTTATTATACACTGTACATAAGCTGATAGGACGAAACTCTTACCACCTATAGGCATTGTCCCGCTTTGGAAGCAATACAATAGAAGTAGCTGCAAAATCTCTAGATAGGTGCCCTCCAGCAAAGAAGTCCACGACTGTCTGAAATACATCATTTGACAATATGTCCCAACAGACCTAAAAAAATGAGATGAAAATCCATTTGGCCCGGTGTCACTGTCTGGATCAATACTGAAAATAGCCTCTAGCACCTCAATCAAAATAGGAGTTCGATTAAATTGCAAATTGTCCTCATCGGTCACCAATCTAGGTATAATACCAGGTCGAACAGGGTCGACAAAATGAGGAGGAGCCAACAAGAGCTCATGGAAAAAAGATACTGCTGAAGGCTGAATAGTCTCAGAAAACTCAAACACCTCACCCGAAACTGAAGTAATAGACCGGATCCTAGCTCAAATGTGTCGTCCCTAAACTATCAAATGGAAGTATCGGGTGTTATGATCATCCTCACAAGTTCAATGTGCCACTGCTTTTTGTTTTCAAAATGCCTCCTCAATAGATAAAGTACGGTTCAGGACTGTCTGAGCCTGATGTAAAGTATTATGATGAGAATGAGAATGATCTCTGTCATGGTCTAATTCTACCTCGTCCACCCTACACTCTGCATCCCTAACCCTCTAAAAAATGTCACCAAATACATGTCTATTCCACCAACGAAGACCCTATTTGAGCCTGAAAATCTTCTCCTAGAGAGCAGCCATTCTCGTAAAATGGGTAGGAAATGACCACTTCTGAGATACAAAGTCCAAAAATCATGATGCCTATACCAAACATTGAGGAATCAAAATGGACGAGGCCCCAAATCATTGTCAGAAGACCACTGAATTAGAAGATGTGATTGATCAAAAGTGCTTCAGTTCAGATGACTAACTGAAAACCGAGAACAAAATGAGGCAACTAGTGAGTTAATCAAAATTCTATCCAGACGCTTCCAAACCATCCCATTTGTCCACGTGTACTGACTTCCAGAATATCCAGCATCTATCAAACCACAATCCATCATCATTCTACAAAGTCTGAAGTCTCCATATCATAAGTATTCCTACCATTGTGAGCGATCACATTAAAGTCTTTCCCAACTAGCCATGGTCCATCTACAGAAAGGGATATATGGTGAAGACATGCCAATAAATCCCTACATCCAACCGGTGAGCAAGAAGCATAGACCAAAGTAATGAACAATGGTCTAGCTAATCTAGGACCCTCAACGTTAATGTGAAAGAATTGGGGATGATCAACAATCGAAGTAAGATTAGTCTCCAAATTCCAAAAATACCAAATCCTATCGAACTCATTATGTAAGCCCACATCAAAACAAAAAAAAATCCTCGGATAAAGTCAAAGTTCTTTCTCAAAACAAATGGTTCCAGCACCACCAAAAATTACACCTGATGAAGCCGAAACAATTTTTACATCGTCTACCAGTGGCAATACTGCACACAACTCTCACATTCCAAATGATAACACTCATAAAAAAGAGAGGCTATGTGACAAAGTACTTGTCTCACTACAAGTAACCTGTTTGATCGGGCACGGGATATCAGTAACCTTCGAATTTTTCTTTCTATGAACTGCAGTAAAACCATCAACCTCTTGCTGTTCATCTAAACCAACCAAGTCATCAGAAGAATTCCTACAAAAATGCCCATACTGATGAACCTCTAGATGAATAGAAATAGTAGTATTGAAAAGAATCGAGGCCTTTACACTCTTATTTCTACTGAGGCGTGGACTGACATGTGGATTAGTATAAAAAACTAGTTGCATTGGCTCTGACAAACAAGGAAACTCGCGAGGGACGGATGTCATGTGATCTAATATTGGATCAAAAAAATCAGCATCATGAAAGGGCTTTGAAGCCACAATAGTGGGTCCTACATGAACCAGTGGAGGTGGTATAGCAACAACTAAAGAATAACCAGCAACTGGGACCCACTGTCGAGGAACCTCAACAACAACCTCCTTCCATTTACCCTTCCTAGCCCTATCAACAATAGGCACCAGAGCATCAACATGCTTATTAACCTGAGCAACAACAGACTTAAAATCTGGAGAAACAGCAAGCTTAGGAGCCATAGTAACAAAAGGCTTAGAAGCTTGGGTAACTATAGTATCTATTACTGGAGTCCCAACCCTGCTCTGATCAATAATATGGCCCATATGACGGCACTTGGTACAAAAATATGGCAACCTCTAATACACAATAGACTGCCAAAAACTACGATATTCACCCCGATCAATCCAAATCCTATCTGGAAGCTTATGCTCCAGATTCAGCTCAACACAAACCCTGGCTTCACTAGGGCTCAACAGATCAGCAGTAGCCTCATCAATCCTCAACGGCACCCCAACAATTATAGATAAAGAAAATAAAAATTCCTTTGCACGCAAATGGACATGCAATAAAGGAAAAAATATCCATACATGGGCAATGGGAGTCTCAGCATCGGGATGAAAATCACAAGTCCACTAAGCACACGCTTAGGACAACCCTCAATAAACCAAAGCAATTTTAAAAACAATCTACTATAATCATCCTCGTGTATCAAGTGAATAAATATGTGTTTGTAATCTTTAACCCCAAGTTTAAAGTAACCGCAAAATCCAAATTGTTGAAAACTAGAACGTACCTCCACCATTTTGGGCTTGCGATGAGAGAACTTGCCAACAAGTGTGAACTTGAGTGGCTCGGCGAGAGAAGCCTCCTTGTCAGAAGAAATAACCAAGTCTGGCTCACCATGATATAAATAAGGCTCCTTAGCCACGATCTGATGGCAGATAGAATCAGGAGAAGCCTGAAGGACGGAAGCAAAAGACTTCCTCACACTCCGTTCAGCTGGAAAAATATTTTGTCGATCAGTGACAGCAGCAGCATAAGTTTTTCTACCTATAGTCTGCATTGAGCTTCCTGAGGAAAAACATATGGGCCAAGAGCATTCGGAGCTGAAATTTTTGATAAACGAATACGGCCATAAAAAAAGCTAGAGGCGCGTTCGTGGCAAGCCGTACGCACCCAGTAGCGCCCAGCTCT
The DNA here is from genome assembly GCA_030279155.1 of Forsythia viridissima. Taxonomy (NCBI): domain Eukaryota; kingdom Viridiplantae; phylum Streptophyta; class Magnoliopsida; order Lamiales; family Oleaceae; genus Forsythia; species Forsythia viridissima. Next base: position 31,982,537 of record CM059040.1, on the reverse strand, counting down.
GGCAGCACTGTGCATGCACCATTTGCACTGCGTGCTGGCATGGGTGCACACAGTGCACCATCTATAAATGGGTCGCGCAAGGAGTCATTGATGGTTACAACATAGGTGCTCGAAAGAAGAGACGAAATCGCAGTTTGATTGGTGTTCTGGAATAATGATTATTATTTCGAATATGATTTATATTAGAATTTTAACATGTAGTTGGTCTCCTTGGCACAAGCTGGGCATGCTATCACCATTGATATTTTAAATGCTGAAGGTAAAGTATCAGGTTCTTTTGCTTCATGAATACTTTGCTTGAAGTCACATTAGTACTAGAAGGGACTTGATCATTTAGTTTCTTAAGTTTGCGTATTTGTGACAGAAGGTGATCTTATAGTGGTTTAAATATTTTAATCATCTGTAGTTGACTTTGAACATTTACAACTTTCAGCCATGGAAGGTCTGGATGTTGTCCTAGATGTAAGTCTACTACATGTTTTTTCTATACTTTCATTTAAGTTCAAACATTCGTTGCGTTATAACTTTTTTATTTTCTTTTGTAGAAGAGAAAGCATACACCTAAAAGTGAACCGGAACAGAATGGTAAGACATGTGATATTTTATTTACAAGAATATTGATGTTTACTTTTTGAGTGTTTGTATAACTAATTTGCTATAATTTAGGTAGTTCTCAAGTTCAATCGTCTCCAATGGTTTACTTCTTCAAAATTTGCAAATGAGGTAAGCTGGCATGTATTTGGAAATAATAGCCTAATTTTGTTTGCATTGATACCTTTATCTATCAAACTCATTGCGTAGTAGCGTCAACATGATTGAATGGAAAGAAACAAATTGTCTCTTAGGCATTCAGTTTTTGGAAGAGAGTATTCATATCACCCATTAATGCATCTTGTATTTAGAATTTGGAAAATTCTAGTGGTAATTTTAATATGCAAGTTTTTCTTTTTGTGGTACTTGCGTCTACTTCAAGTATTATTTATCTATTAGTTGTTCTTATCTCTTAACATGCTGATTTTGCATGCCTTGAAATTGGTATTGGTTTTACCTCCATTCCCAACTCCCAACAAATAAAGGAAGCCACTGGAAGCACTATGAACCTTGGTGATCTTATAGAAAACTAAGCAAGCATTTGCTTTTGTTTTTATCAAAGTTATGCTGCCTTCGCATAGTGCAATAATAAGCTACTCATTGATTTTATGCTGCAATATTATCACTTGTAATATCATTGCCTATTTAATATTATGTCTGATTAGATGACATTGTTTAATTATTTGCTAATAGATGTTTGGTACATCCTAAGGACATGTGACATGACCAAAATTTGTTCCTCCATAAACATGAATCTATATATTATGGACACGTAATTTCATATATAAATAGTGACATTGGTAAGTAAAATGTATTTTATATATAATTTGTTGATTATATTTTTTATTACGTAGTGTCCTTTTTTTTTTATTTCTTAATGACCATTTACATTTTTTCCTTTTTTAATGTAGGAAATTTCAGTACAGATAATACATGTACTAGAGTTTATAAGAGATTGAGAATTACTGTGACACTTTCTTTTCAAGCTCTAGCATTACAATTTTAAGATAATAATATGAATATTTTTATATATTTTTGAATTATTTATATTTGATTAATTGTATATTGAAGCATTCTTTTTATTATATCATTAGTAATTTTTAATGAAATAAGGTTGTATTGTTCTAACAATTCTATTACGATGTATGATACTGAAATTTATTATTGTTGAAAATATTATGCAACGAATATACATATTGTTACAAAATAATATTTGTAATAATTTTCATATTGTAACAATTTTATATGTTGTAAAATATAATACACGTTAAAATAAAATATACAACAAATATACTTTGTTGCATAAATGATGATGTGACAAACTCTATGTGTCACAGAATAAATTCGACTGCAAACACAACTCGTCACGTAAACGAATATTTATTGTCACAAAATAATATTTGTAATTATTTTATATGTTGTAAAATAGAATATGCTACTTAGATAAATAATCACAAAATAAATTACCCAACAACTATACATCGTTGCAAAAATGATGATGCAACAAACTCTCTGTGTTGCTGAATAAATTCAACAATAAACACAACCTATGACAAACGAATTTCTATTGTCACAAAATAATACTTGTAACAATTTTTATGTTGTAAAATATAATACACGACATTTATAAATAGTCACAAAATAAATTAGGCAACAACTATACTTCGATGCACAAATGATGATGCGAAAAACTTTATATGTTGCTGAATGAATTTAACTACACACAACAACTTGTTACATAATAAATATACTACAAATATTGAATATCTGATAATATATTATGCAACGAATTAATCTCATTGTATAATAAATTACGCAACAAACATGACCTACTATAAAAAGTATATTACTACAAGCATATTTTGTTGCAAAATAGAATATGTAACTAACGTTATACTTTTAAATAGTTTTCGCAACAAACATTTCACATCGCAATTTATTGTTTAGAATAATCGTTGCGACAAATTGACTTGTTGCCCTTTTAATTTTTCGCGACATCTATGCATTTCGACGACATTATGGCAACAAATATGTTGTTGCTATTTCATACTTTTGCGTCAAACAAAAATTGTTGCGAGGTTGCTTATGCGACAAGTGACTGATAGTTGTCTCAGAATATATTATATGGTGCTTATAGCGCGACAATTCCTGCAACAAACAGCTTGTTGTCGCTAAATTATTTTTGCAACCAAATCTCTATTTAAGCGACAACATTTTTTTGTCGTAAAATGGGTATTTTTTGTAGTTATTATATTTTGCCATAAGTCTAATTGCACATTGTGTACTTTTAATTTAGCCAAAGAGAAAACTGTAGAGGACGTCGTGGACATGCTCACACGTGCACAACAATAAGCTAAGAGGCACGGACATAAACATGCTCACAATTTTATATTTATTTAATATATATTTATTTTTATAATTTTTATACGAAACAACACATGATATGTCAACACATTTAAGACAATATAATAAATTTATATAATATAATTTTAAATATAGGACACAACATATTTATATAATACTAGTCATAGTTAATGTGCGTAGCACGTTATTCTCAAAAAATTTGTAAGTGCTATAAAAATAATATTTGAAGATGTTGTTTGAATATTAAAAATAATTAGTACAAATTGTTTGTTCCAATTGATTAAGCAATGGACGTTAAGATGTATAGAAGGTAAATAGATTGACATATTGCGTATAATTCACCTGGTTAAATTATTTATTATACTTGAAAAAGGCCAAAAAATTATATTCAGTAACTGAAGTTGGCTTTGTTATTTCTTATGAAGCTATTTAGATATCACAATGTTTCTTGATTTGGATTTTATTTTCCTAATTCGAAGATGTTTTTCGTCGTGGAGTTTCTAAATTTAGTTCAAAGGACCAAAACCATTTACTTTATATTCTTGTAGTTTTCTCGTTATCACATATAATGACATAGAAATTAGATGATTCAATAAGGAGTTGAATAAAATTGTCTTTCACCCCTGGATATGTATTTGATAGAGTACAGATTATATTTAGTTTTGAAAAGAAGCAAAATTAACTATCTCCTTACACTCACTATATAGCACAATCACTCATCTGTTGTATTAACTGCAATGACTAGCAATAGTTTCATTTAAGAAAAATAACAGACGACAAAAATTATATATCTCAAACAGAAAGGGGAAAAAAAAAAAAAGAATAGAACTTGCAGCACTCAAATGTAATCTCCTTGCATTAGTGAAATTTAATTCTTCAAGTTGCATTAGTCCAAAATCAATGTGGGTGCTAAACCTCTTGATTATGCGGTGTAGACTTCCTTCATCCTCACCCACAAATGGCCTCAATAAGGTAAACAAACATAATCATTGTGTAATTTCTTTTTGGGTCTGTGTTTAAAAATTGTGTGATAAATATAGTGGGATGCACATGTGACAAAATAGTAGATAGAGGCACGGGTGCCATTACGTGGAATCTGAATAGACTTGAAATTGAATGAGTGATAAAATATGAATGTAATAATGGAGACATGTATATTATAATTCAAATACGTATGTTGGTAAATGCATGTATATTCATAAAAATATGTATACATACCCATAAATAAAAAAGAAAAGTAAGGTGTGAATGTAATAATGGTGACATGTATATTATAATTTAGAAATGTACGTAGGTGAATGCATGTATATGCATAAAAATATGTGTAGATACATACATAAAAATATGTACAGATATATACGCATTTAATTAGGAGTTCAATGATAAATTAAATACGTATTGAAAAAAGAAAATAAGGATTGAATGTAATAATGGTAACATGTATATTATAATTCAAATATGTACGTGGGCGAATGCATGTATATGCATAAAAATATGTATAGATACATATGCATTTAACCTCAAATATAATGTTATCTTCTGGGGCTGCCAGTTTTTTAATTTTTCTAAACTATAATATAAGAGACATGTGGGAGGAGCACTATTAATCATTTTGGTACTCAAATCACGAATACGACGCTGTTTTGTAGTTTTTTTTTCACTAGCTGGTATGTTTTATTTTCCTCCTTACACCCAGTATAATTGTTGCACGTCTTGGGCCACTGTTATTGTTCCTATTTTCCAAAAGCCTAACACTCCCTTGATCTCTTCTCACGTAAACTATAGAAATGAAAAATAGAGGCACCGTCTTCTCCACTCAACTTGAATCTGAAGTCAATTATTCTGCCAATTGCTTTCCTTTAATAACTCTCTCACTATTCTCTACCCACCAACCATTGATGAACAAAATTCTATACATGAGTATATGAGGAAATCTGAACACATTCTTCAATGGTTCTTTTACGTTGTTAAAGTCACATCTGTGATTTGTTTTTTAAAACTTTTTATTCTCATTTTTTGTACTTATTATTTGTTCACTCTCCACCAACCATGGATCAACTTCTAGAGACGTGTAGATTTGATTACATTCTTCATCACTTCCATTAGGTTGTGAAGGTCCCTAATTTTTTCTCCTTTTTATCCTTATTTTTTGTTCACTCTATTGTTTTCTTAATGATATTTGAGTGAGTGTTAGTGTGGTTAATTGATTCAATTGAAGGAGTGTGAATTGATTTTTGATTATGGAAAATGGCTAATTTTCAGCCAATTTTTTTTTTCTCAAGAAAAAAGTGGTTGCCAGATGAAATACAGTTGTTCTCTGTTGTTGATATTTTTTTAGATTTTAACAACTGGAAATTTTGGTACCCTGTGCTTACCTTTTGTTTTGATTCGTAAATGAACCATCTTTGTATTTTTTTCTATTGGCAATTAAAAACCTTAATTAGTATCCATGATGAACCTTGAATTTTAGGTTTTTTGAATACTAAGAAAATAACAATCTAGATGATTCTCTAAAAGTGCATACAAGTGTTTTTTAGCATAGTCTAGCGCACTAGCATTTTATTTCACTTAAATTGACATGAACTTCTTCTTGCATAATTTTTATTTTAGCAGTATAATGCTCTTTCTAATATGGATTTTGGAATTTCTTGTCAGATATGGGTTATCAAATATGTATTCCTATTTCTTCTATGCCTTGTAGTTGGTAGCGTTTAGTAAAAGGAATCAAGAAGTCAGGGGAATCAAATGGGGCCACTCTAAGTATTATGATGTCATCGTTCCACGGGTATATTATGAGTAACTGTTAAAAAAAAATTATTAGTATATATTGTAGTATGATGATGGGTCCATTTCTATCTACTGAAATTTCTTTAGGACGAGTTTACCATTTTTTATATGGAAATCAAACTCTACTAACTGCCCACATGTATGCTGCTGTAAAATTGTGAATTTAGTTACTTGAAAGTTGCTTTATTTTCAAATGGCCTTCGATTATTTTTACTTCTTTGTTACACCAAATGCTTGATGTCTGAATTTTAGGATTTTAGGGGTTGGTTTCACAATAGAGATTGATCTTTGTTTCTACTAAATATGATTTTTTTTTTTTTTTTATATTGTACATGCTTCTTTAAGTATAGTGGTTTTAAAACATTTTCAAGGTTAACGTAATGAATTCTTGAATTTTGGTTGATATATTTATCTTTAGAATCTAAAATTGTTGCAAGCCCATCAATCAATTGTGCAAGAACTCTTATTGTGAGGTTTCAATTTGGATTCTTTTTCGAAATTATCACTCAATCACAAACTAATCTTTTTCCCTCATGGGCAGTTTTATTCGTCTACATCGTTAAAATGGGATTTCCACAACTATTCAAAATATTGAATTATCACAGTGTAAGCTAGGTAAATTAAATTGAGATTTGTAGCTTAATTGTGTTGTGGATTTGGAAATTTTGGATAAATGCGAATTCTAAACTTTCTTTAATATGGTCGATTGTAAAAAATGAAAAAATGAAATGGAGATAGAAGCAACAATAATTTTGATAGTAAGTTGAAGCAATACAATTCAAAGTTTCAATACTCCAATGTTTTGTAGTCAAAATCTAGACGTCCATTTCACGATGAGGTGTTAATATAGCATTAGATGAGATGCTAATACACATAGGATACCTATTGCCTATACTATATATAAACCTCTAGAACTAAATAGTCACATATACATAGATTTACTTCTCATTTTTTAAGGCCAATCTGTCTTTTTTTATTAGTGTATTTGGAATCAAATGAATTGATTATAATTAAGTCTTGTGTTATATTTATCATAAATTGTTTGATAAGATCTCGTCATTTTCTCGTTAGATGGATAAAGGCACGTGTGTCTCCTAATGTTAGCTGATTTAGCAATTCACTTGAAAATTATATTATGGGTTTGCATTTAATTCTATTGTAAGAGCATTGGAACATGTCAATAAGGTAAATATTCTAGAATTTCGCATACATCACTAAAGATGATTGGTTTAGGTTGAGAACATGACTCATTAGTAAGAGAAAGTTGTTGCACATACATTGTTTGGCTTTCAACTGCTATCATATTAATGCATCTACAACTATCCAAGCAAAGGCATTTACTTTTGTGTTGTTTGTCCACTTAAGTTGTTCAAGAAGTTTGAATTACTTTCAAATTTCTTGTTTTTTTTACTTACTTTATTAATATTCTTAATACTCCTTGCAACGACCTCTTCTAATGGAAAATGCCGAGTATTCTCTACTTCCATTAAAAGCATACACACAAGGTACATTTTATAATATTACAGAGCATTATTGCTTCTTCACATTATAATTCTTCTCTTCACTTTTTATCTAAATTTTATGTTGTTGGTTACTATTAACCAAGGACACTGCACGTTCTTCTACAGATATAAAATTTGGAAAGGTTCAAATTTATGCCTCTTTACTTCCGTATCTTTTAGGAGCCTATGAGGTCCTCTATATGCAAGGCAACATATTGCTTGATTAATTTGGAACGAGAATGCTTTTATAGAACTCGAATTGTGGTTAAATGTATTGCTAGAACATTGGACATTAACTTAAAAATGTAATTCTACATATGAAGCGGGAGGACATTTTCACAAATTTTGTTTTAACTATACTGAGAATTTTATCAATTTTCACTAGAAGGTTGAACCACTTCTTTTATGTAAAAGTAGTGCAAAAATGTAACCGATTGACTGGCTGACATAAGAGCCTTGAAAAGACTCACTTTTTGTTATATTTTTCTTTTGTAGTCCTAAGTACCATCTTATTATAGAACACATTCGTTTTATGAAGCTGTCTATTAACTACAATCTTAAGTACCCCTATTGTCGCAAAATATCGGATGCCATCTTGCCCTCAGATATGTATTGTTTCTTTAGACAATAACCCGAGCATATGACTCTTATATTGTACCCTATTGTGTAAGCCAGAGTACACCAATGTATTTTTATAGTAGTCCATAACTTGTCTTTTAACTTGGTGTACCCTACATATATTATTGTTTACTCAGTTCTCGTCTTTGCAGATATCTCATATTTTTACATTCAGATGATTTTAAATGCACTTATATTGCATTATGCTTTTGGAAATTATGTAATCTAATGCTGATAAATGAAAGACTTCTGTAAATCAATAATTTCTCAGAGAAACACTAAATGAATAAATAAATTAAATTCACTTAATATTTCCCGGTAACATTTGTTTCTTATATTGATTGTATATGCATGCTTTTGATGAAATTTTTGATTGATAGAAAAAATAATTTTAAGGACAAGTCGTGAATATTTAAAAAATTTCATTGTGTCATAAATACTTCGACATTATTAAACGCATCATAAATGTATGTATTGCAAGTGCAACTCACTATATTATTAATGTGCATGAATATAAATATTTTTGGGATCAAAGTTTTTCAAAATTTACAATTCATTACTTCAGGCAAAAAGTTGTTTAATTAATACAGATTTTTTCTCCACATAATTTTCTCTATAACACATACACAAATAAAATAAAGTCTCCAATTTAGAAGTAGTTTCATATTTGAAATGCAATCAGTTAACGAGATTGTTTTGTAAATTTTGAAAATTCTTCAAACATGGTATTTTTTTAAAAAAAGGATGGGATGCTTTTTTTTTTTTAATCACTACTCGCTTAAAGATGTGTACTTGGTTGTCTTCAAATATAAAGGAAATTCGACCTTGAGGGTTAGGATATTTTACCATTGAACTATTACAACCACTACTTTAGGATTACTCAATAACTTCTATTTCATCTTATCCATAATTCCAAGTTAAAAATGGAATTAAGACCCCCACAAATGCCCTCTATCATAACATATTTTTGTTTATCAATTTGTAGCTTGTGTCAAGTACATTTGCAAGAACTCGCCGGTCGAGATCTCTACATAATGTTCAAATCCATAATTCATCATACCAAATATGGCCCGTCAGTGCCAACACAAGACCAAATGGCATTTTACGCTCCTCCACAACAAGATGGGCTGATTTTGTAGCCACAAAAATATCAAGATTGGCGACACATGCATCTTTGAATTGATTGTTATGGACGTCCTAACATTTAAGGTATACAGGTTATGTGATTCAGAAAGAACAATGATTCAGACATAAATCATCTCCTTCTGATACAATTTGATTGTATTTTTTAATTTGCACTTTATGACTATGTACTTCTTTCGTCCTGATTATAATAGTAATGATTTTCATTAATTGTATTTACTATCAACCAGGAAACCACATCGTGTTTTGATACTATTTAATGTAACAATATTGCTATGTTTCATCTTAATTAGATATCACATCTTAGCAATTAAATTTCGCAATCGTAATAATCCATATCTATCAATAGATTAGTAATTCTTTCATATAATGCACTCTATAATTCATATGAATATAAATATTCATTCTACATTGTTAACTTCAAAATTATAACTCTACCACGTGCAACGCATATAGGTTTACTAGTATGCATAAAACTATGTATAGATATATACGCATTTAATTGGGAGTTCAATGATAAATTAAATACTTATTGAAAAGAAAAAGTAAAGATTTTATTGAAATACTTTAAGTATAGTAGGGGTATAATCGTCCAAAAAATGATTCTATGTGATATTTAATATAGGGCAATTATATTTACACCACACTTCTTTTATTTTTGCACCACATTTTAATTACACTTAACGTCTTTAATCTTTGAATATTATAGCACTCATGTTCCCAAATTTTTTTTATCACAATTTTATCTTCAACTTTTCATTAATTAACACATCTTGTGTTTGATAATGATTTTCGTCCAAAATAATTGTTGAGAATTCGTTATTTGTCTATCATATTTATAAAAAAAAAACAATAAATACAAAAGTACGAAAATATTTTTTGTCATTTCAAAAAACGCAAACAAAATATCTTGACTGATACCATAATTAAAGATAAAATGTGCTGCTAATTAATGGAAGTTGAATATCAGAATTCGACGAAAATAAGTTAAGAATATAATTTCTATATTGAAAAAAGGTTGAGAACCTTAAGTACAATTAAAATGTAGTGTACTTATAACAAATTATAGTGCGAATATTACCACCCTTTAATAAATTATAGATTATAGATAGATATAGATAAACTCTTCTTACTTGAAATTTTCGAACTCTCTTACTAGCCTAAATTTTAAGAACTCCACAGCTGCTGAAACTAATCTTGCATTTTTGCTCATTTGTGAGCTATACCCTTGTTTCAGGTGAGTAATATATGATATAATGTTCATGCATGCCTGTGATTTCATTCCATGTGTTTAGCAATTTTATGTATATATAGTTACTGTTGTCTACGTATGAAAAGAAGAGAGGATGAAGACTAAAATTTAAACCAAATGAAGAACAACATGGAACAAAAAAAGCTTGAGACACAAATAAAAGGCTATCGTAGAAGCAATATTCACTCCGATCTGAGATTACTTTACTGATTCATAATCAAGCCTTAAATGAGTTTTCACAAAACAAAAGTGAAAACTCATAAAAGGTACAAACACTTTTTGAAAAATCAAAAGTTAGGGTATGTATGAGAAATATATGGATTTATGATTGTTGTAATGTATTCTACATAACTCTTCAGAAATCCAGCAATAACCCCTTTGAATGAATGTATGACAACTTCATGCTTGAAATTATGTGATCCATCATGTAAAGAGATGATTTTTCAGACCAAAAGAATACAAAAAATTACATGCCAGATGTTTTTGGGCATGCGAAACCATGCATAAAATTTCTGCAGAAAAGTTCGCACTAGCGAAGAACCTGCTCCATTTTTGTAGCGCTAGAGAAAAAATGCTTGCAGATTCTCCTGCACGCAAGAACAGTACCATCAAGGAAAAGTTCAATTTCACGCAATTGCCTTAGTCCATACCAATGCTTTCCGACTAGGGATTAAATTTCTAGTTGTCAAACATTCACGTCTTCTTATTGTAAATACTTGAACAATTTCTAACACTTTGTTGAATGTAGGATCTTCACAAAATAAAGTACATTTTATTAAGTTAATTAATGGTGATCTTATATTATTGTTACGACATTCAATGTATGCCATAAAAGAGGTGAGCATTTATGTCATTGCTTTATACGACGTGCAGCTATACTCTTTTAAATATTATTTTACGGCATGTATTGCGTGCTATAAAAAGCAAACTCTGTTGTAGTGAGTTGCTGTTTGATTAGAATTGGAACAAGAATTCAACACCCAAGTGATGGGAAATAATTTATTTAGTCGACTCAAAATTTATTAAAATTAAGACATAATTGATTGTTCATCTATCCTTATTATTTTATATTAAGACATAATTTAAAGAATTAAGTTAACTAGTATCAGGAAGGAAAACAATTGCCAATTAGCAGTAAATGTATATATTAGGAAGGAAAACAATTAGCATTAAATGTATATACCATCCATAATTGTACACCTTCTATAATTCTACATTTGACTAGCATATAATTAGGCCTTAACTTTGGATCTTGTATGCTATGTAATTGTATATATTTTCATTGTATCAATGATAATAAATATGCTGGTTATTCTTCAATACTCTTTGTGCTGAATTCTTTTATGGTATAAGAGCAGTTTTTCTGCCCAAAAGCCTTCCGATCTTTTAGCCATTCTCTTTCTGTTTCTACTTCATCTTCACCATGACTGAAGAGAGATCCTCAACCAGATTTATATCTCCCATTGTCACTAGTTCTTTCAAACTGGAAAATCACTTAATCCCCATTAATTTTGCTGCTCAAGCCCCTCTCAAACTTACACTAGAAAACTATTTATCCTGGCACACTCAATGTTACTCACTATTGATTGGTTATGATTTATTGGGCTATGCAGATGGTACCACTACTTGTCCATCTGCAACTATAGAAGTGGACAATGTTGAGACTATCAACCAGACCATGTCTTCTGGGTCCGTCAAGATCATTTGCTTCGAGGGTCCGTCAAGATCATCGCTAGCACTAGAAGTCATTCCATTTGTTACATCTACTAAAACACATGAGATGTTTGGATAAAACTAGAAACTACATATGCAAAGCCCACCAGAGGACATATAATGGGTCTTCGAGATGCTCTTCGCAAAACCATCAAAGGCAGCAACAAGATTTCTACATATATGCAAAGTATTAAAAGCATTACTGATTCAATGGCAATCGCTGGATCACCACTTTCTGATGATGAAATTCTATTCCATGTTCTTGATGGGCTAGGCAGTAACTACAAGGAGATCAGTGCTGCAATCCGTGCTCGTGACAATGCCATATCCTTTGAAGAACTACATGAAAAACTTGTTGATTATGAGGCATTTCTCAAGCGCCAAATAGAGGTTGATAGTGTCCCTATTATAGACAACTTTGCCAACAAGTCAAGCACTAATCATCGGTACAACAATCAAAACAAGTGCAAGTTTCCCAATCAGTCTAGTGGCAATAATCAACAATATCAAGGGCAACACTTTCACAACAATCGTGGGAATAATAGATCTGGTCAATATATCAACAAATTAGTCTGTTAATTTTGCAATATTCCAAGACATGAGGCTTTGAATTTCAATTTCAAGAATAGAAGAGATAGACTATCATTAACGATTTGATTATATCATAACAATTATTATTCTTAATAGTTCTTACGTTTGTACAAATAAATGTTTAAAATACTGATTTTGTACTGATCGGAGCTCACAAAAAGGGACAATTATGAGCACTCTTACATGTTTTCGGTAAAATGGCGTATTGTTTTTTTATCATTATAGGAAAATAACCACTCAAGTGTAGATCAAATAAAAAAGAAAGCAAACAGAAGAAAAAGGGACTCAATTGAACAGATAAAATGAATTGAGGGGCTTGTCATGCAAATACAAAAGAGAGAAATTCAGGAAGTAGAAGTCAATTAACCATGTGACCGCATGGTTAATTATTGGTGCAATCACAAGGAATGAATTTCATCTGCAGAACCTAATTAAACAATACCATGCGATCGCAACGTATTGAAACCATGCGATTGCATGGCTATTCCGTGCAATGTTTTAATTGTTTGCTGATGGAAACAGGACTCTATTCAGGATAAAATAACAACTTAAAACACATTTTGGAAAGTTTTGGCAAAGGATATAAAAGGAAGAGAATAGAGAAATCGCATAGGGCAAATTCTGGGAAGAAAAATACATCACGAGAATCGAAGATAAAGGAAGAGATTGAAGATTCTTTGGCAAAAATCACAGGCTGTATTTCTTTTTTTCGTCTTTTTCCTCCGGAACATGAAGAATTCAATTCTTGTAATATTTTACAAAATCATGTCTGGCTAAATTGCTGATTGCTTGGATGAATGATGAAACCTTGCGTTTTTAGTTAATTAGAAGTTTTTTTTGTTTTCGTAATTAATAGCTTCTGGATTGATTATTCTTTATTCCATTTTTTACGTTTTAATGCTTGATCACAATTAGAATGTTTTGTGTTCTTTATTGAAATCGAGAAATTCAATCTATATAAGCACATGATATTGAATAACATAGAGTCCAATAATAGATAGAAATTACTATTATACCTTATGAAATCTGTTTCGGGTGTTCTTGAAATTTAAATGCATATTTTTATAGCTAGAGATAGTTAATATCGCATATCGATATAGAATTGATTGACCGTCGAGAGAGGCTTTCGACTATTATATGATCACCGATTTTCAATCTAGGTAAATTATTAGCTAAAACAATTACAAAAATTGACTAATGAACATGTACGTGAATTCACGAATCCTAGTGCTGGTAAAACTCGAATTTGTTCTTAAAATTACTTTTGATAGTGTGACAATTTAGATTCCATTAAACTCAAATGGAATAACTTTAGGATTGAATTTATAAATGAATCTGTGTTTTTATCTTGTTAAAACTCGAAGTATACATTAATTGGTTAATTAATAGCTAGTCCGCGTGGGTTCAAAACTCTTCACATCACTTTATTTCTTGTAACTGATTCGTCCACTTGCGGGATTAAAATTTACAACAAATACAAAGTAAAGATTTTCCACAAATGGTGCCTAACCGATGGGATCTGTGCGATCTCAATCCCTATTAATTTTTTTTCTTAAAATTGACGTCCTCAACCAAATATTTTAGTGCAAAAATAGTCATTTTTCGTGTTCCGTCTATTTGACTATTTAAAAGTCATAGTTTTTAATTGAAAAGACTATTATTTGCTTAGTTTTAGTTAAATCAATAAAAAAGAGAAGAAAATATATAAAAAAATGAAATAATACCAATCCACCAAATGGAGCGTACCCCACCCCAACCAAAACCCCAATGTGGGAATAGTGCTAAATGGCTAGGGTGACTCGACAAATTTATCTGAATGACCGTTGACCCATTTTACAAGTACCAAATTTATCACTACATTTTCTTCCCGCTTACTCAATTTCAAAGGATAATTAGCACAAAACGTCATTACCTTTTGAAGTCATTGTGCAAATCGACCATACCTTTTAAATTTTGGCATTTTCACCCTCATCTACACCTTTTCTTGTGCAAAAGGTCCTTTTCATCCATTGTTATCCAAAAATTACCGTTAATCCTCTTCTACAACACGACTCGCACCACAAAAGAAGGGTAATTTCATCCATTTCGTCCATACACTTTCTTCTCTAGCACTAATATGAAATTAAATACCAAATAATCAAACAAAAAGAAATCTGGGTTATCTACAAGCAAATGGGTTTTCGAGATTCGCGAGCCAAAAAATACTACACGCATATGGCTAGGGACTTACGAGATGGCCGTAGTCACTTATGACGTAGCGGTGCTTGTACGCTACACAGCTTGAACTCCCTTGATCGTGTCAGTACGTATCCACTTCTAGCTTCACCTTCATCACCACATATTCGTCAAGCAGCTGCCGCTGTAGCCGATTTGATGAAGCTGGTAAATAATGAGGAGGCAGTGGTTGAACCGCTGGGAGATGGTGGCTCCGCGAATGCATAAGTGGACAAAGCTAGTGGAAATAAATTATAGATAAGGAGGCACTTTTTGATATATTTAATTTACTAGTGTCCATAGCTGAGGGAATGCATGTTAGCCCACCAAGAATGACGTCTCAGCCGTCAGATGATTCATTAGAAAATTCTGATGCTAAAAGCTTGTGGAACCATTTACTTCATCAAGAGCATGAGGCCCAAATAAATTTACATCATTATCCTCTACAGGTCTCTGGAGGTGCTGCCGAATAGGTGAATCAGCAAAAACATTATGTTACAATAGAAGAAAGTATATGGACGAAATGGACGAATTACCCTTCTTTTGTGGTGCAAGTCGTGTTGTGGAAGAGGGTTAATGGAAATTTTTAGATGACAATGGACGGAAAGGACCTTTTGCGCAAGAAAATGTGTAGGTAAAGGTGAAATACCAAAAATTTAAAAGTATTGATGATTTGCACAATGACTTCAAAAGGTATAGACGTTGCTAATTACCCCCATTTCAAACCATTTCAAATTCATCTATGTTACTTATACATTACTGTTGAAAAAAGAATATTTCAAAGATTAGAATCTAACACATTTCAATGTTAGAATCTAATCCATTTTATCTCCATAGAAAATTTCATTTCAATGTTAGAATTTAAGACATCTAAATTCTTGTAAAATGTGTGGTTATTTCGTTTTCTTTTAATTTATAGTAGAAATTTTAGATTTTATGGTATATATTATGAAATTATGTATATATTTGAGTATGAATTGTGAGTTTTTGCTTTAAATTCTTGTAAATTTGATTTCATTTGAGATGGGTTAATTAAAAAACTAGTTTAACATGTATGAACTGGCCTTAACAAACCCATAGTCTGCTAAGATTTGGTCTGTTAACAGACTAAATCTAGAAATCTGTTAACAGGCCTTAACATAAGTCTATTAACAGGCCTCTGGTCTATTAATGGTCTATTAACAAACCTTATTAATGAAGGTATTTAAGTCTTTTCATTGTAAAAGAAGCATTTTCAACTTAAATTGTATAAGTTGGGCACTTTTTCCGATTCAGCGTGTTTGACAAGGCGTTTTAGCCTAAATGGCCAACCCCCAATACATTCTACTTCTTCCCCAACCGTATCTACGGCTGCCACCACAGTTTCCTTCAACTTTCTTCCTTATCTTGAAATTCAACTCAGGCAAATTCCCTGCCACTTGTTGCACTTCAAAGATACCCAAGTTAAGCAAATTGATTCCGAAAAATTCAACATACCACCATTTGATACATAGATTACTCTGAAAAATAGCAAGAACATTTAATGAAGACAGTCCTACAGGTAGTCTTTGGTAGTTTCATTCGCTAAAGGGTCGAAAGAAATTTTGGAAAGATTCAAAAACGTCAAGCCAAAGCAAACTTAAGGACTTGAAATATCAGTCGTGGGCAAAATGGATTCCTAACAAAAAAAAATTGCCATGAAAGAGAAATCTGTGTTGAGCGATGAGTCCGAGAACTATGCAAGAAATTGTAATTTTTACACAAAATGCGAGTGAAATTGCAATGAGAGATTGTGGGTCGCTGGGAATTGATTTGACCGGTTCAAGTGGGTATTGAAAATATGAAACGTAATACGGTTTAATATTCAAAGCGGACCGATCGAATTAAGGAGAACACATTGCATGGATTCATGAATCTTAATTAAAAAAAAATACATGTAGGTGAATTATATTCGAATAAAATAATGAATTTATGGATGAGCTGGTGGGCTACGTCAGTGAAAAGTGGTGTTGGGATTTGTGCATTGTGGAAGAAGACCATTTGACATTTATTTTCTAATATTTTTCGTTATAGTTATAGATTATTTTTATTATATTTATTTAAGGGTTTAATATACTCACTCAATTTCATCCCATTAAATACTTATATGATGTATCGTCGTTAACTTTTCATTAATTAATTCACGCAAAAAATGTTCATCTTCTTCGATAACCCAACCACCGCCTACCACTAAGCCCTAAAATCTAAATGAGTTTTGAACATATCTGAGTTAACATTTTGAAAAAATGAAGAATTATACAGCCTTACCTTGTATAGGTCAGAAAGCCTCAAACAAACTAAATAAGTGATGTAAATTGAGAAGAAAATGGAATGTGGTGGTGGGCCATCAATTTGAGTGGTCGATTGAGACCTACCACTACGACCACCATTGCCAGATCTGCACAATTCACTACAACAAAATTGTGATTTTGCAACAAAATATTTTGTGACGTACAAAAAGTTGTCGTAAGAATGATTTAGCACAACACATTTTTAACATTTGCTGCAAATTGTGTAAGAGAAAAAATAAGTACCAAACTGTTTCGCGCAGGAATGAACTATCGCTAACTATTAAAGAGATTCAGACGATGTGTAAGGAACAACAACCTTTTGAGACAAAATCCCAACAAGGGGTACTTTATTTAAGAAGATTACAATTCTAAAAAGAAAAACGAAATGCCTCCAAGGGGCACAAGCACACTGAAATACAAAGTAAATAAAACTTATAAGAACATTAAGAAAAAATGAAATTACATAGTTATTTGTTTTGAGAGTGATTGATCGGATCCTTGTCTTTACATTCTCTTTTCCTTTTTATACTCCCTTAATGGTTTCCTTCAATTTTGTTCCGAAACTACTCGTCGCCCAGTAACTACCCCTTTCTCCATGATGGATTACTTATCAAAAACTAATGTATTAATCGCTGCCATTACTTCCATTACCCAACCGTTTGCAACCAAAATTCTTGGATTGTGAGATGTGATAAGATTATCCATTAACTGTTTAATAACCGTTGCTTTAAATGATAATGGATTGTTCCACTCGCCTAGATCTTGAGTGTCTTCTAGGCTTGAGCGATGTTGGACCTTCTCTCAATAAATCTATTTTGGGTCTATAGATGGGTTCATTGGACTCCTTCTTTGGACTTCTTAACTGGGCCTTATTTTTGTATGTCAACAATTATCCCCCAATATAGCCAAATTAACATCGATTATTAATCTTGTGCCATATTCATCTTTTATACATACCTTCTACATCCCAAGAAGCTCAATACAACGCAACCCTCTATAAACCAAAAAGCACGCCACTAAATAGCACCATTACATCCACGTTCTACCCCCATCGCGTCGTCATATTTTTCTTCTTCTATAAAGAACACTGTTCATCTTCTTATTTCATATTCAAACTCTCATACCCCAAAAATCTTCGAAAACTTAAAGTCTGTGATATATGGCGACTTCAAATAAACTTTCAGACAATCCCATTAGGTTCGAAAATTTCCAAGAACTTTTGACCAAACCCTACGTAGACCCATCTTGTCTTTTACCAGCCAAGCCTGAACTGAATGAGTTTTATATGGGTCCATCGTTTAATGATGCGAACTATGTTGGGCGAGCAGTTGTGGCCCAGCTTTTCCTTGTACTCAATAACCTCGTTTCTTGGACCCTTTCCCATTAAAGCCAATTCACAACAAAAGTATTCGTACTTGGCCCAAAGTTGATACAACTTTCCGCCTTTAGCATGCACGTATGACGAAACATAGTACCACTAAAGAAAATTTTTTATCGTGCTAGAATTTATGACCTTTTACAAATTGCTACACATTCCCCATTTTACGATCCTGTGCTTTTTCCAACCGCCTTAAGTTTCTGGTCCTCTGAATACAATACCTTCATTTTTCCACTTGGCCCAATGTCCATCACTCTGAGGGATGTTGGTGCTTTAGTCAACATTCCACATTTGGGTGACACCATCTTTCCTGCCATTTTGATCTCTTCTGCTGCCCCCAAAATTTGATAAGAAATTCACTGACTCTATTGACCAGTGCAACGAATGGGAAATGCTTAGGGAGTAGTGCGCTCTATTTGGGGAAAATTATAATTAAGACGTTAATGTTAATCTTTTGTAGGACGATCTCATCCTTGACGGCAGCCAACTTCCATAAATGTAATGGTAGCCAATTTTATTAATGAAATGAATATTTCATTCACTTCCATAATAGTTGTGTACATTAAATTTCTAATTGTTCAAAATCCCAAACTGAAGGAACGTACTTCTTTAAGTATTTACCATTAATAAACTTCATGTGCCTTGTACTATCCAAATCTTCTAAGTGGTATGCTCTATTAGGCAACACATTTTTCAGTCTGTATGGTCCTTCCCAATTAGGCGACCATTTCCCATACTTTGGATCCTTGGTATCCAATCCAAAATGAGTATTGTCTTCCAAACTAAATCGCCCACACTAAAAAACTTGGCTATAACCTTTTTATTATAGTATTTAGCCATTTTTCTTTTTTGAACCTGCAATCTATGTAGGACGTCCAACTTTATTTCGTCCAATTCTAATAAATTTTGGGCAAGCAATTCTGTATGTTCATCATCACTTAAACTATTTTGTAAGCATACTCTAATTGATTGTACATTAATCTCCTTAGGCAACACTGCCTCTTGTCCATAAGTAAGTTGGAAAGGAGTTACTTTGGTGCTTGAATGTGGAGATGTTCTATAAGCCAACAAAGCTTTATTTAAACACTCATGCCAATTCCTGGCATTTTCACTTACCATTTTCCTGAGGATATTTTTCAAAATCTTATTAGAAGATTCCGCCTACCCATTAGATTGGGCGTAATAAGGCGTAGAGTTTACCAACTTAACTCCAAATTCGCTCAAGAATTCTTTCACTTGATCTCCATTTAAAGAAGTTCTATGATCCATCATTAAAGTTTGTGGTATCCCAAATCCATAAATAATGTGATCACAAATGAATTCTATGATATTCTTCTGAGAGATCTCCTTTAAGGGTATCGCCTCCACCCATTTGGTGAAAAAGTCTATCGCAACTATTACAAATGTGTGTTGCTTGGACGATGGGAGATAAATTTTCCCTATCAGATCTATCGCCCAATCTTTAAATTGCTAAGGCTTAATAATGGGTGTCATTTCTCTTGCTGGCATTCTTTAGATTGGGCTATGTTTTTGGCATGCTAAACAACTTTTAGCATATTGAACGCACAATTCACCCATCTTAGGCCAAAAAATATCCGCTCCTAATAATTAACCATCTCATTCTTTGGCCAGATTGATGAGCCCCGCATATTCCTTCATACACTTCGGCCATGATTACTTTAGCCTCTTGCAAATTTACGCATTTTAGTAGCACACCGTCTGAGCATTTCTTGTATAACTCCTGATCTATCAGCAGTAATTCAATTAGCATAACTTCATTTTCTTATCATTCTTCTTATCAGGTTCTTTCAAAAACCTTTTTTATTTTTTCTCTCCAATCTACTACATCTCTATTTTGTATGCAATGAACATCAATTCTTCTTGCCCTCTGTTGTACTACGGGCAATATCTCTCCATATTCACAAGTAGAATCCAAATTTAGCATCTTTGAATAGCCCGAAGCTATTTGGGCTAACTCGTTTGCTAATTCATTATACATTCTGTTAACGTATTGAAGTTCCATTTGATCAAATTCTTCCAACAATTCTTGAGTGATTTCATATTAGCTTATGACAGAATTACTTTGGCATTTAAAATCACCAATCAATTGATAAATCACTAATTGGGAATCGCCCCCGATGATTACATTCTTCGTTCCCAACTCTAACAATAGTTCTAAACCTACAATCAATATTTCGTACTTAGCTTGATTGTTGGTACATATTTCATCCAGAGTAAAAGCAAATTTATAATAAACTCCCAATGGATTTATTAACACTACCCATATTCCTGCATCCCCAGCAATTTTCGATCCGTCAAAGTATAAAACCCAATGTTTTATTTCAAATGAGTCAACTTCTAACTCAATTTCGTTAGGTACGTCAAAGCATGGATGATCAGCCAAAAAGTTAGCCAATGCTTGATTTGTAACAGCCTTTTGGGGTATATATTGTATCTCAAACTCTGACAATGCTAAAGTTCAAAGACCAATCCTTTGATGTAAAATAGAGCGAGAGAACATGTACTTAACTAAATTTACTTTAGAAACCAAATAAACATTTACAGGCCGCAAATAAGCCCTTAGTTTCGTACATGTAAAATATAAAGCAAGACATAATTTTTCAATAGCAGAATAATTACATTCACATTTTGTTAACTGTCTGATGAGATAATATATCGCCCTCTCTTCACCAAATTGGTCTTATTGATCGACCATTTCAGCTATTGACTCTTGTTCAGCCAATATATATACCTTCATTGGCCATCATTGGATAGGTGAGACTATCACTGGTGGACTTGATAAATATGTTTTCAAGCTATCAAAGGCCTTTTGATGCTCTTCATTCCAGACGAATTCGTCCTGATTTTTCATTTATTAAAAGAGGCAAAAAAGCTTTTGTTCGCCCTACACAATTAGAGATAAAACGTCTTAAAAGTTCACTTGACCTATAAACCTTTGCAATTCCTTCTTGTTACTAGGTGGTTTGGCCTCTAGAATGACTCTTGCTTTATTTTTATCAAGCTCAATTCCTCTTTTGTGTACCAAAAAACCAAGGAAATTTCTTGCATTAACGCCAAATACACATTTCAAATGATTCAATTTTACCTTATATTGTTTCATTCGCTTAAATGAGCATTTTAATTATTAAAAATGGTCTTCTTCTTTAAGTGACTTGACCACTATATCATCAACATAAACTTCAAAAAATTCACCTATCATATCATGAAAAATCAAGTTCATTGGCCTTTGATAAGTAGTTCCTACATTTTTCAAGCCGAAAGGCATAACTACCCATTCAAAACACCCTAAAGCACCAGGGCATCTAAAGGCAGTTTTATGTATATCTTATTCAGCTATATAGATTTGATTATATCCTGAATATCCATCCATAAAACAATACATTACATGTCCGGCAGTTGAATCAACTAAGGAATCCATCGTCGTCATTGGATATTCATCCTTAGGCGTTGCTAAATTCAAATTTCTAAAATCTATGCACACCCTAATACTACCATTTTTTTTTCAATAGATGCACAATATTTGATAACCACTCAACATATCTGACTGTCCTAATAAAACTTGCATTTAACAATCGTTCTAGTTTTTTCTTTACTTCAGGCAATACGTTAAGGGCAAAACACCTAGGAGGTTGTTTATGAGGTTTAAATTTCGATTTAGTTGGTAATCTATGTTCTACCAAAGTTTTGTCTAAACCAGGAATGTGCTCATATTCTCAAGCAAAACAATCTTTGTATTCTCTTAACAAAGTAATTAATTTGTCACTTACCTCTTTGCTAAGCATTTGGCTGACAAACATTGGGCGATCTTCTCCATCATCACCAATGTTCACCTTTAGCAAAGGATCTTGTGCTTGAGCATGCCTAGATTTTGTGATCCTCATCACTTCATCGCCTAGATGTTTTGTAGCCATCGCCTCTTCCAAACAATCCACCTTGTTAATCTCTCGGCCAATATTTTGCTCTAACTCGAACACTGCTAATTTGTTCTTTAACGTCATTAATGCTGCTCCCTCTTTCATTTTTTCCTTACATTCTTTATTGAAAACCATCAATTTGGCTTTGAAGGCCTGAACATCGACCATATTCCTTAAGGTTCCTTTATTGTCCTTTTTCCAATTACTGGATCTTCAAGGGCCACTATGTTTAGCCTCATTTGATTGAACATTTCAGTAAGTGCATCTACTGAAAATGGTTCTTCGCTCTGTGTGACGATCTAAGTTTTCTCTCCATCTTGAAAAATTCTAACTGGTCCATAATTTCCTTCATACATGAATCTCTCTAATGAGTTTGCTTCTGCGACAACAGGCCTATGATTTTCTTGCACCACCTCTGCTTCACCTTTATCATTCCAGAAAACCAGGTATTGATGGAGCGATGAAGGTATACAACGACTTCCATAAATCCAATCTCTTCCTAATAACACATTGTAACTAGTAGGACCATCTATCATAAAGAAGATTGTACTCCTAGTAGTAGTTCTCACCGTTATGTCTAATGGCATCAATCATTTGGCCTTTATTGAAACTCGTGACTTCTGTTGGGATCATATCGCCCTCCTTCTTTACAAATTTTCTCATCATCCTGGATGGGATAGTATTTATAGCTGTTCCATTGTCAATGAGTACTTTAGCTACCGGAATGCCATTCACTAAAGCCTTCACATATAATGGTCTTAGATGTTTAGTTAGTTTTACAGTCGGTCTCTTAAAGATGACCTTTTCAGCCGTATATATCTCCACTTCTTGCTTGTCTTCTATGGAATCAATTTCTTGCGATAAGTTTACATGCAATATTTTTGCACTGATTTTCTACATTTTGAACTTCCTTATTACTTTCTCTCATGCTTTTTCTTTGGTCACCCAACCCGTTGGGGGTGGCAGTATCCTTGGAGGCGATCCATACTTCTCAGAGCATGGTACTCTCACTTTTCTCTTAGGTGTTCTATATAATACATAATAATCAAAAGAACGTCCAGATGATTCACCTAGCAAATCCACCTCACGAAAACCTTCTTGATACAACTGTTTCAATAGATTATTATATGAGACTCCCCTGCTTCTTCTTTCTGCTTCCAAGTCAATTTCTTCTTTAACATCAGTCATACCATCATCCTCTTCTTCCTCACATATGTCTTGAGACATTTGACCAATTCTTTCTCCATATTCCAACATGCATGCTTCTTCTTCATTATCTTCACTTTCTTCCTTTTCATTTTCTTTGCTTTTGAACTCATTAGCTAGTAAATAATTATTAGCCATAACTAGAGGTAAAGTACCAAATTGAATAGTAATGGATCGCCCTGTATTTTCCTCATTTTTATCCTTCTTACTAAGTTCAAATTTTGACTTCCCAGAAGAATGTTTTGGTAATTCTTCCATTGATTCACCCATACTGTCTTTATTCTTATCCTTGAGAATATTTTTGTTAGCCACCTTAAGTAAATTAGGCATTTTAGGATGTGCTATCCCCTGCTGTTACCTCATCATTCACCCATAATTCTATTGATAATGCATTTGTTGCATTCTGATCATTTCATTAAAGGGCACAACCCTTCCTGCATTATACTATAATGAATACCATACATTTGATTCACGAGGTTGTGGACTAAACGTTCTACCATTGTACATTGGTCTGAATTTCCTTTCAAAAGGTGGTGGTTTCACATAGAATTGTATGCTTCATCCTCCAATTGGCTGGAAATTTGGAACAATACTAGGACAATGATGATGTCCCCATGTTCTTGTTTTTTCCACATTCTCATTCACTTCTCTTTTACATCTAGCACATAAGATTCTTTCATCTTTTCTAAATTCCTTTCATTTGAGACGTTCAAAGACACTGGGATGTGGCTCAGGGTCTTCCACTCCATCATCTACTACCAATTTGAACTTTGGCAACGCACTTTTAAAACCAGTTGTTACCATATTAATTCCAAGTGGCCGTGGGAAAGGGTTTTCATCTACTGCCATCTTCTTCTTAGCCTCAAAAGTGATTCACCCTGATTCGATGGCATCCTGTAATACATGACGGACAACCAAACAATTATTAGTCATCTGAGACCATTCATTAAGCCATTTACAATATTTTTTATCCTTAATTTGTTCAGGGTTTGGCAATTTATGCTTGTCGCTCAATTTTATTTGCTTGTCCTTATACAGTTTATCAAAAATGATATCAGCTTTGGTCGCATCAAATGAGAATATCCTAGCCTTTTTATTTTCATCTCTCATAGGCTCATTTTTTATCGATGTTCCTGATTTGGCCATTAGAGGACAAGCATATGCATCTCCTTTAACCAATTCGGCCAAACATACTTCAGTCCGATCATAATTTTCATCAACAGTATGAACATCAAAATTTGGGTCTCTATAATAAGTCCTTTTGCTAGAATTTTTCATTTGTTCTTCTCTTATTAAACGCTCATACCTAATCACATTAGCACTCAATTGAAAAAGGTTAGGAAATTCCATGTCCTGAAATTTCTTCTTTAAATCAAAGCTTAAACAACTTTGAGCGATTTAAAAAAATTCCTTTTCAAGTAAAGGTACAAAACATTTGCTCATGGCTATTTTTAAAACTTTAAAGAAAAACTTGTGCCCATTCATTCAGCATTGGACGTAAATTCACCAAATCAGCGAAAGTAAGTTCAGATTCAGTTTTATAAAACTGAGCGTCGAACAATTGTTCCAATTGTTTCCATGTCTGTAACCATGAGAAAGCCACTCCTGTTAATGAACTAGAAAACAATCTCATTTTGTGATAATCAGTTACTTCACCACATTGTCATGTGAATCGCCCTATATGTTCAAG
Organism: Forsythia viridissima; assembly: GCA_030279155.1. Lineage (NCBI taxonomy): Eukaryota > Viridiplantae > Streptophyta > Magnoliopsida > Lamiales > Oleaceae > Forsythia > Forsythia viridissima. Next base: position 31,957,244 of record CM059040.1, on the reverse strand, counting down.
AGTATAGACTTCTCCTAGACCAGTGAATAATGAAAACTCTAGTACTTTGTATCCTCTAGGCCATGGGTATGCCTGATCTAACCAATTAGGATATGGCTTCATATAGGTCGGCCTAATAAAAGGATGCATTCCAAAAGCCATCTGATCTTGAACTATCTCTGTGATTTGGGTTCTCAACAACACATTGGGATCATATGAGACACATATAGGTTGGTTTACTGGTGGTATCACTCGAGGCCTATTATTTGGCCCTGGATTTGTGGAAAAATTACCGTTATTTAAACCATTATTGCCATTAACTTGAACATTTCTCCCATCGTTAACACGTGTAGTATTTTGTCCAGTATTTTGGACATTGTCTCTTGCATTCGGGCTACCCCCAGGTTTGATGCTCCATTACCATTACCCAAGTTTGCCATTCTATCACCCCCTGAATTTGAAGTGGATGGTGCAAAATGTGGTTCTATTCACTAGGGAATTATGCCTCACAACTGTTGTGGCTTGAAAGTGATTTCCTATACTTGGCAAATTTGGTTGGCAAATCTAGCCCACTAACTTATTCATGAGTTCATTTAAAGTACTTAGTTGTTAGGCCATGTTATCATAGTGTATATTTTCATTTTGAGTAAAGTTTTCCATATTATGAACATTTTGCAGATTTACATGTTCAACAACGTCTTGCATGAGTTCACCAAGCAGTGCACGCATGGTTCGATAACTCAATTCTGTCATTGGTTCATTTCAACTTTGATTATGTCCCTCTATTCCTAGAGTATTTTACTGCTCCTCATATCGCTATATCACAGACTGGACTAATTGTTGGCTTGCTGGCTCCTTATCAAAATTCTTATAAGGCATATTGTTCACTTTTTGTATCTTCGAACACCAAAGTTGTCCCACCGGGTGTGCCAAATTGTTTTGTGCAGAAATGAACTATCGCTAACAATTAAAGGGATTCAGACGATGTGAAAGGAACAACAACCTTTTGAGACAAAATCCCGACAAGGGGTGCTTTATTTAAGAAGATACAATTATAAAAAGAAAAACAAAATGCCTCCAAGGGGCACAAGCACACTGAAATGCAAAGTAAATAAAACTTATAAGAACATTAAGAAGAAATGAAATTACACATTTCTCTTTTTTGTTTGAGTACTTGATTGGATCCTTGTCTTTACATTCTCTATTTTTTTATACTCCCTTAACGGTTTCCTTCAATTTTGTTCCAAAACTGCTCGTCGCCCAGTAACTATCCACTTTCTCCATAATGGATGACTTATCAAAAACTGTTGTATTAACTGCTGCCATTACTTCCACTACTCAACCGTTTGCAACCGAAATTCTTGGATCATGAGATGTGATAAGATTATCCATTAACTGTTTAGTAACTGTTGCTTTAAATGATAATGGGATGTTCCACTCGCCCAGATCTTAGGTGTCTTCTAGGCTTGAACGATGTTTGACCTTCGCTCAATAAATCTATTTTGGGCCTATAGATGGGTTCATTTGGACTCCTTCTTTGGACTTCTTAACTTGGCCTTATTTCTGTATGTCAACACAAATAAATATAAGGTGTGTTGACATAAAAAGTTGTTGTGAAATGTCAAAAGGCACGATAAATAATAAATATTTTCATCAAAAATATGATGGAAAACATGGCGCAAAAATATTTTTGGTGGGAAACTTATGGTGATAAACTTTTATTTCTTGCAACTAAGTTTTTGTGATGCAATAGGGTTTATTTTTTGCAACAATAAATATTTGTTGCTAAAAATTCTACTGATCAAGGAAAATTTTTGTGACACTTAAATTAGTCACTATTAGGTCCGGAGAGAGTTGCACATGCTTAAGTGTACATACCATCTCTACTTCGCATAGTACCATCTACATTACAAAACATGATATGTGAAAAATAATATTTAGTAACTAAATATGATAATATGTGACAATGCACACTGAATGTCAATCACGCACTAGCCAATTCCTGCTATGGTGTACCGTATGAGCTAAACATCAATATGGTCAACAAAAAGTGCTCATCGTCATCTACTTGTGCCTGTTTGTCCGTCATAGCCAACAACGACCAAGAGACTACGCCGGTAGGACTATCACAAATTAGGTTTGGCATATGTATACGGTGCTCCTCATACCGCTATGCATTCCTAGGTCCACTCTTTGACCTATGGACTTTGCTCGCATGCTGGTGTTGGGCCCTCAATCACCCTATCATTGTCTACACTTAATGAACGTCGGGATCCTCAAGCAGTATATCTATGTGACTCGAAGAAGTACGATACAACTATAATTGTATTCACAATCATCACAACCATCTATGCAGTGCATATGAATGCCAATGTATATATCATAAATAATAAGAGTCCAACTCGACTCCTCTATGTAATCATAACAACCATCAAGTTACATAGCAATAACACGTAGGCTAACAAGTTATACTAAATATTTACTCAAAAACATCATAATATTTTATATTTTAGTTAAAATCATCCATATTTACCTCGTTTGTAAGTTACGACATCTGAATATGTATCAATAAGATATTGCTATATTAATCAACCTTAAAATATAGTATATCTCAACTAATGTACCTAAATTGGGGCCCACGGGGTGTTAAAACCTCAAAACATGGCTTGAGGGATAAAGTGGGGTAAGGGTTTGACCCTCTAGTAGGAAAACCTAGGGCACAATGCACACATCGAATATAATTTTTTCATCTTGTACTCTCAAAATTAGTTCACATTTCTCAAGATCCATTAAAGCTAACACGTCAATAGGAATATTCTATCTAAAATCACTGGTATGTCTCGATCTTCGTCAATGTCCAAAATGATGAAATCCACTAGGAATATAAATTTGTTTACTTTGATTAGAACATGCTCAACCATGCCTCATGGATCCTTGATTGACCTAGCTAGAGAAAGACCGTAGTTTCCTTCACTTGTCCCAAATCATGTCCCATGCAGATAAATAAAGGCATTAAATTTACAATTGTACCTAAATCAATAGAGCATAAAAAGTACAAAATTTACTAATAGTGTAAGATTTTATTAAACTTCCAAGATCTTTTATGTAACAACCCGGATTTTTCCAAACAATATGGTCACTAAAATAATCTTTAAATAATATTTGATGACTCCAAATAGATTTCTTGTGCCCTTGAATGGTTTTAAAAATGTTACTATTAAGGAAAAATAACAAGAATGCAAGGAAAAATAAATTTAATTCTAAAATTGAACGTTTTTACCTATACCCCGATAGGTGATGCCACAAATTATTTGACCACCTAAACATACTCCAAAAATTTCAAGATTTGAATTGTAAATACTTGGGGACTTGGACTAGGCCATGTTAAAATTTTAGACCTTAGCTACGACGTTTGGTAGGTGAAATTTTGGCCAAAATTTTTTGAAAAACTGTCCCGAGGCAGCCCGCTAAAATATTCATAACAAATTTATACGATGGAATGTTTGAGTGATTCCAATTGCAGCTATTAGAAAACATATAAACATTTCCATAGCTATAGATTTTACTCAAAAACTATAGTTTTCCATAGCTATAACTTTCAAAGTATGGACAGAAAGTTGAAATTTTAGAATTTAAAACTAAGCAATTTCTACTTTAGAAATTGAAATGATAACTAAACCGACATCTCGTTTTTTATCGTGCTTTACATGATTAAATATTGTAAAACCAACATCTAAACTATAGTATTTACATCATAATTAACTTGATCATCTCGATGCCAAAACTTAGTTTAAATACAATAAGTCCACTTCATGATCGCTAGCCTCTGCTATCGCGCCAATGCCAACCATTTGAATCTAAATTTTTTTTTTTTATTTTTTATTTTGAGGTGAGTACTTCATAAGAAACACTTAGTAGAAACATATACTAACGTGTTAGAAAAATATAAGAAATTAAATTGTGAAACGTACATTGGAACACATTCAGTAACCGGCACCACATGAAACTTAAAAGTGGTTACATTCAATCATTAACATACATATGTGACTACTTTCAATCACAATCATAAAGTTCCAACTTTGACATTAAGCATGACAATCAATTTACATAATATTTTCTCCATTTAAAATCATGGACTTAAATTCGGTAGTACAAGAAACAACCTCAAAAGGAAATTCGGTTGAAGTTGATAGTGGAAAACGTTGTTGCACTTCTCAAAGAAAAACAACCCACATGCTTGCCCTTTTCTATTTACGTATTATTGTTCACCAAAGTATGTGATTTAGAAGAAATATTGGAATGGGACAAGAGAAGGAAAAAGATGAAATTTGGAAAAAGAAACGGGACATTTCTTCTTGCTGTTTGGGGCTGAAAATTTGAGATGGAAAGACTACAGAATTAGCTGAGGAAAAGAGAGGGATTTAGAGTGCTTTTTCTAGAAGATTGAGCTAAAAAAATGTGTGCAAAAAGAAGGGAACTGCTGGGAATTTCAATTGAAACTGGGAACAAGATAAACTTCTCGGAACCAAGATAAAATTGATCTTACCTAAGGATCTGGAGGCCGAAAATTGGGACTGCTAGGGGTGTTGTTGCTGGTTTTTTTGGTATTAGAGATTTAAGAGCTTAAAATGAGGACCTTTGGAGGTGGAATTTGGTGATCTATTATAGCCAAAACAACTACTGTAGATGGGACCCAAAGGGCTGATTTTCAGAGGCAATTGGGAGTGGTTTCTTAAGGTGATCACGGCAAGTTGTGGGCGGTTTGATGCAAAATATATGGGCACAAAATAGCTGATAATTAAGTAGTTTAAAGGGTGGTAAAATGGTGTTGAACATATGATGAAAATGGCTAAGAGGGGGAAGTACATGGGTGATTATTTCTTGGATTTGAGGGGCTGTTTGGGAGTTAAATTATAGGTGGGATTAGGGGTAGTTTGGATGGTTATTTGGAGAGCATAAGGGACCATTTGGGGGCAATTTTCTAGCAGTTAATTGGACTGTATTTTGAGCTAAAAAAGGAAGAATAAATGAGTGTAAAAATGATCGATACTATGCTAAATATTTTACCAAATAGTGGCCCAGGAAGATAGTTTTTAATTTAACGGTTGTTCTACAATTAACCCAAAATTAATTCGAGAAAAATTGTTCGGGTTATGAAAATTTAATTAGTTTCGGTGGTCAAATATATTTCATGTTCATCACATAAAAACAACATGAAACAAATTTCCACGACTACAAATGTTTAAAACGTACTAGGAAGTTCGTAGCGATGCTGAAAGTTAAAAATTTATTTTCTTGAAATTTTTTTAGCCGAAAAAATTTCTGGTCACTACATTTTAACTTTGGAGGCAACTTATTAAGAAGAATACAATCGTAATCCTCTATTAAAGCCACAATTTATATGTCTTCAAGCCCATGTTCTTAGACAACATCTCTCTATCATAAACTTCAGATAGAGTGGCATCTGAGCTAGAGCATCTGCAGTTTCTTGAAGATATCAAAAATCACTTTTTTTGTATATACTGTTAAGTCGTTTACATGAATTGATTTGTGTGGTTTGTTATTTGAGCTAAGGCCTTTTCCTAATTTTTCTTTTTCTCTGGGAGGAGGGAGGATGGGCGGCAGCATTACTGCATTATGAGTGTTACTCCAAGAGAAGTTGGAATAGTCTTCCAACCGGTATTGTAAGTGTTGTAAAAGAGGTTGTTTTGCTATCTTGGAAAATTTTGCACGTAATTTGCATGTTCGATAGATTGCAAAAAAGGACTCTCCAAATTGAAATCTACTCTGTCATTATATATGTTGACCTCGAAATCTACAATATCCATGTGTCAACAGATCTTCAATCAATCTTCTGCCAGCATATATGTTACATATACACTAAGAAAATCGTTAGGCACCAAGATCACTAGGTAAAAAGGGGCTGTCAATCGTTGGTATTCTAATAATCAAGTCAACTACCGATATACAAGAATAATATACAAGAAAAATGCTTGGGTGTGGAGAGACAAACAAGCAGAGATTTGAGGAGAGTTTAAGGGTGAGAATAATGCGTACCTTAGAATAATCGGAGATGTTGTGTTTATAGTTTCAAAGTTCTAATTGGTTTAGGTAAACAATCCATTAGACCTCTAATGGGATTCTCCTTCCTTATAGGATAAGGGATAATTGGGTGTCAACGCAATCTCCTAGATTTCAGTCATAATATATCTTGATTTCTGATATCACGTTACCTATTCATTAGGAGATTGAGATTTGGTTTCTTTGTAGGGGATTCGTGTGACAATCAAACACAATCTTTCTTGAGATATCCCTTTAACTGTCCGAAAATATCAGATCGTCTGTAGATTATATAGAATTCGAAGATCGACGAAGTGCCCTAGGTTGGTCATGAACATCAAGGCCTTTTATGGGATTCTCGGTACTTTGTTAAGGAATGCTAAGATGTTGCTGGGCCCTCGAGACCTTCTTTGAATTTACAAGGCCATCGCATGGCCAATGAGGCATTTGTTGACGTGTGGGCCTTACCAAAATCAGGTGGTAACAATACTCTCCCAAGTCCAAGAGAATTATTTATGATAGGTGTGGGACTTGAAGAAGTATTATGTGTTTTTTTTATCTTCAGGACTTCATGCTGATTAGAATTGTGCGATGGAATTCCTCGTAGATGTACAGATGGATTCTTCAAAGCAGTTATGTACAATTTTCCAAGCCCGAAGCCCATTCATTTATAGCGACTTAGGGCTGTGATTGGGTTAGTCGCAGTTGACGTGGCCTTGTATGGTTTGTGGTAGGTATGATTCTGACAGAGCCATCAATTAGCACTGTCAATGAGGATAGACAATGATTATTTGAAGCGTCAATGCCATCATTGCTGCAGGTGCGTGAAGGACGTTTGAGAGCACGCGTGGTGCGAGTCCCCTTCTTTCATTAATTGCCTTGGTTTTTGTTTCATACCTTTTAACCTAGTTAAGCCACATGTTTAGAATATGGACGTTTAGATTGTGTGATTTGAATTTGACAATAAGGATGAGAGGAGCCCCGTCTATATAAATTGTGGTTCCCTTCCTTTATTTTCTTTTTACATGTTCATTTTTTCCAAACTTGCAAAGAATTCTAGCGACAACCACAGAGCTTTCAAAGAATTTCGGCGAGAAAAAAATTAAATTTTTCTGTTCGTTGAGTACTTTGGCAGAACTTTGTTTACTTAGTAAAGTTATAAGTTTTGATTTGTGCAATTTCGTGTACTACCTTTGTGTTTTTCCAAATCTGCTGCTTCAGACGCCCTTTCTACAGTCTTCTCCGATAGCTTCAGGGGTTCCTTCATTTAAACAAAGGAAAAACCAACAATGTCATCTGAAAACGATGATTTTTAGAACAAGTCGGTCCTCGGTACCGACCCAGAGATGAGGGGCAAAGTTCCATTTTCGTCACAAGGGCAAGATAAAGTTGAACAAAGACCGATTGTTGCCTATCTCTCCCCGCGTTCTACGAGTGGGATAAAATAAACCTCAAGAACTCCACCAAAGACAAAGGCCAAGAAAAGACAACGAGGTACTGTGATTCCTGAATATGCCATTGCAGCTTTCCTGGTTCGCTCGAGGATCAAGAAGACTGACCTAGAAGCTATCTGGCTTGGTTATGCGGTCCTTGACTCTGTTGTGCTTAGGGCCCCTGGCCCGGAGGAGGGGACCGATGACCCACTAGAAGGGTTTATCGTCATTTACGAGCTGGTGATGCAGCAAGGCCTTCGTCTGTCGATGCATCCATTTTTTCATGAAGTTTTACGTGACTTCAACCTGGCTCCTTGTCAGATAATGCCAAATGTATGGAGCCACATAGTGGCAGTGTTCTTGTTATAGAGAATCCTTAAGGTTGGTGGTGATTTTTCCTCAAGGGAATTTGAATTAATCTACTGACCTTGTAGGTCAAGGGTTAGTTCAATATGTCCATAGGCCGAGCCAGAAATGGAGAACGGCTACTGAAAACAAGTTCTATAACTGGAAGGGGAGCTTCTTCTTCATCGGAGGAGATTGGAAAATTAGGCCGGATGATCCCATTCCCAACGTGTCCATTCCTCGTCATTTTTGGAAACTTGGTATATTTTATTTCTCCTATGTGGCTTATTAATCTCGCTCCTGACTTAATGCTTTTATTGTCTTTGCAGATTGTGAGAAGCCGTCGATCCAAAATAGGGAACAAAGAGAATTGAGGTCGAAGTGGGCTAAGGTTCGCAAACTTGACAGCGACTTTAGAAGCCTCAGCAACCTACTCAAGGATAATAGTTTATTGATCTGTTTTGGACAAATAGGAAAGCCTCGTGACCTGAGTCGTGTAAAAGTTATATTAGTAACTATTCTTGACATTCTTGGGTTTTGTTGTTATTGCAGCCACTTCACTTTCAGGAGCGTCCTTCTCTTCAGCCTCGACGAGGACGAGGGTGAATCAAGCGCGGCGGTACAATCTTCGCCGCAAGGGGTTCAAACTATGGTACATCTTCAGGAGATACCTCTTTTGGTTTTTACTGTGCTGGTTCTACATTTGACCGCCTCACCTCCTCCTCCTCCTCCTCCTCCTCCTCCTCCTCCTCCTCCACCTCCTCCTCCACCTCCACCTCCACCTCCACCCCCACCTCCTATGTCCCCACAAGTTAGAGAGAATGATATACTAGAGAGAGGGCCTCAAGTGGCCGCAGAGGAGCAGATGAAAGATGCTCGTAAGACAAGGAAAACTGAGAAGAGTCATCAAACTTTGTCAAACTCCACCCAAGGAGCTGCTGATGCTAGGACTTCCTCTTCATCATCCGATCGAGTGGAGTGCGTGAACATCGGTGCTCACCATGATGAATTAGATCATATCGTGATAGAAATCCTCTATGCGCCTCTTGTAATGGCAACTGCGGGTGTCTACAAGTACTGGACCGCGACCAAGGAGAGGGCTGCCAAGAAGGCCACCAGAGCAAACTTATAAAAATGGCAGAGATGAATACTACCTGGAGGCTGTTCTTGAGCAAAGAATTGTACAACGTCCTCGCTGGATTTGAGGGAAAGCTGGGTAAGGATTTGAAGGTTTTGAGTTCCGAGAACACCAAGTTGGGTTTAGAGATCGGTGCCCTTTAATACATGGTAGATTCTTTGGTGACTGTCGAGGCCGACTTAAAGCCAAGCTTGAGTTTGTCGTTGAGGACTTGAAGCAGGCCTAGACTCAAAGAAGGCTTGCTGAGGCTTTAAGGAAACTGGTTGATGAGGCTAAAATTTCTATCGCCTCAGTGAACCGTGACTTCGATGCCATGGTTGTTGAGAAGGGTAGGCAACTGGCCGAGGCTAGGAGAGAGCTAGAAAAGTTAAATGAGGGGCTGGCTTACGCATAGGCGAGGGCTGTGAGATCTTATAAGAAGGAGCTCTCAAACACAATTGAGTACTTACGCCTCACCAATCGCTTTATGGTGGCCGATGGGGAGTAGTTGATCGAAAGGATCAGGGAGGTTCATCCAGAATGGGATCTTTCATTCCTAATGTCAGCTCCTACTGACATTGGGCCCTCTGCAACTTCCAAAGTTCTTCCCTCTGTCGAACCTCAAGCTGAAGGCGAGACCACCATCATTCCTCCTATTGGAGAGGAATACCCCATATTTGCTGGCCTTAAAATGGCGGTGGGACAGTAGAACTTGCATTTTTATGTTTTTTGTTTTTGTATTTGCACCAAGCTCTATCAATGAAGCCGATTTCTCATTTGTTTCAAGTATAATTGCTTCGTATGCTCTTTTTTTTTATTAACAAAAACACGTATTCAATCAAGTTTCTAACCTTTGACGACGCTCTTTTGCTGAGGAGGACCTTCATAAATAACAAGCCTTTGACGAAGGTCTGGACTTAGAAATTCACACAACTTGGAAGGGATTTGAATCTAAAGAGTCGAATATGAATCTGAAGAGTTGTTTTCAAAGGCATTAATGGCGCAGTCTTTTCGTTTCTCTAGACGTTGACGTCATCATTACGTGGGTAAGTTGAATGGCGTGGCTTGTGGTATTCTCCATGCCCATTAAAGAGTGGTTCATGAAGAGCCGTCTTTAATGCTTTACGTTTTCCACACTTTCATTTTCAACGACTCAAATCTTGATGGCCTTAACCAAAGGCTATGATTAGACCCTACACCTATATAAACCCCAGGAATCCTTCATTTCTAGTTTTACATTTCCAAAACTTCTCAGAACTCAAACATTTCATTTTCAATGGCAGCAATCTTTCCCAGTGAAAGAGAAAAAAGGGATTTTTGTTTCGATGGCCAAGTATGTCATACTCTAGATTTGATGGGTGCTTTGGATGCCATGGAAGAGGTTGGACCTAGTAGTCTTAGCAAGAAGTTTTGAAATGGTACCTCCACAATGGACATTAATGTTGATGATATATATTTTGTTGATTCTGATTTGGATGACGAGGCTAAAAGCTATTTGCAATAGTTAGGTAAAGACTGTAAAAAGGCTTCAACGGTATTATTTTGAGCAGTATGGTGTAATTTGTCACCAAATCAACTCATATAATAATTTCATTAAACATGGTATCCAAAAAATGTTTGACTCTATCGGTGAGATTATTGTTGAGCTCGGTTATGATCCTTCGAAAAGAAAGATGATGACGGGTTCAAAACTGGAGTAGAACAATTTGTTGAGAATAAAGTTCTAAATAATTATCACAATGATATCATATTTGGAGACTCCCTATCATGGTGCAGTCAGACTTAAGTTGCTGATGAAGCCCAGCGATGAACTGAGCGAAGGAAAAGCAGTTGGCCGAAACAATGGCAGAGCTTATGAAGACCAAAGAACAGTTAGCTAGGCAATGGGCCTCTTTTTTGTGCCGACCTAATGAAGCAGCAGGGTCATATGAATTTCACTTTGTGTAGTTTCCTCACTTCTCTAATTACAGCAAATGCAATAATCAAAAGAGATTATTTTTCAATATGTTTTCTCATAAAGTGTTATTGCTTTATTTTACTTGCATATGTGTGCGTTAAGTAGTTTATCCAGTGATTTAAAGAGTTGGCCGCAAACCACACTCCCTCGCAGCCTTGCTTTCTTTATTTGCATGTGTATGCGTTAAGTATTTTTACCCAGCAAGTAAAGGAGTTGGACGCAAACCACACTCCCTCACTGCCTTACTTTCTTTACGCATATGTGTATGTGTTAAGTAGTTTACCTAGCAAGTTAAGAAGTTAGCCGTAAACCACTCTCTCTCACTGCCATGCTTTCTTTACTTGTATGTGTACGCGTTAAGTAGTTTGCCCAGCGAGTTAAGGAGTTGGTCGTGAACCACACTCCCACGTTGCTTTGATTTCTTTACTTGCATGTTTACACATTAAGTATTTTACCCAGTGAGTTAAGGAGTTAGCTGCGAACTACACTTCTTCGCTGCCTTAATTTCTTTATTTGCATGTGTACGCGTTAAGTAGTTTACCCAGCAAGTTAAGGAGTTGGCCGTAAACCACACTCTCGCGCTGTTATGCTTTCTTTAATTTAATGTGTACGCATTAAATAGTTTATCCAGCGAGTTAAGGAGTTGGTCGCAAACCACACTCCCTCACTGCCTTGATTTCTTTACTCAGATATGTACGTGTTAAGTAGTTGGCCGTGAACCATACTCACTCGCTGCTTTACTTTATTTACTTGCATGTGTATGCGTTAAGTAGCTTATCCAACAAGTTAAAGAGTTGGCCGTAAACCACACTCCCTCGCTGCCTTGCTTTCTTCACTTGCATGTGTACACGTTAAGTAGTTTACCCAGCAAGTTAAGGAGTTGTCCACAAACCACACTCTCTCATTGCCTTGATTTCTTTACTTCAATGTGTACGTGTTAAGTAGTTTACCTGGCTATTTAAGGAGTTAGCCATGAACTACACTCTCTCACTACCTTGTTTTCCTTTTGCATGTGTACACGTTAATTAGTTTACCCAGCGAGTTAAGGAGTTGGCTGCGAACCACACTCACTCGCTGCCTTGCTTTCCTTACTTACATATGTATGCGTTAAGTATTTTTACCCATCGAGTTAAGGAATTGGCTGGGAACCTCACTCTCTTGTTGCCTTGCTTTCTTGTTGGCGTAATTTAGATGAGAGAGTTTTAACTTGTAAACAACTAAGCTTTATTTGAATACGTCTGTTTTTTAACAAAGTTGAAAGCAAAACTGACATGCGACTTAGTGCTAATAAACAGAAAACCTATTGGTAGTACGAACAAAGATGAGTGATGTTCCAGGGATTCTTTTTCTCATTTTCCTTTAAGTCTTCTAATCTATACGTTCCAGGTTGAATCACTTTAATGACCTTGTATGGTCCTTCCCAGGTGGGTCCAAGGGTTTCTACTCCCACTTCTCTATTAGTGAGGAAGACTTTTTTTTAGGACGAAATCATTTACTAGGAATGCCATGTTCCTGACTATCAAATTGTAGTACCTAGCTATCTTCCTCTGATAAACCACTAGGCGAAGCTGCAAGTTGTCATGCCTTTCTTCCTACAAGTCAAGGTTTACTTTATGAAGATCTTCATTAACCTCCTCGTCGAAATGCAAGTGCCTTGGGGAAGGCATCTCCACTTCAATGGGGATCATTGCCTCTGTTCCGTATGTCATAGCGAAAGGAGTTTCACCAGTTTCCGTTCGGGAGGTAGTCCGATATGACCTTATGGTTTTGAAAAGTTCTTCATCCCATCCCCCTTTGGCGGATTCCAACTTTCTCTTCAGAGTGTGCTTGATGATTTTGTTGACGGCCTCCACCTGGCCGTTGGACTGGGGATAGTAGGGGATGGAGAAGTCTCTTCTAACACCAAGCTCCTTACTATTTGAGTTAAACTTTTTCCTTTATGGAGCTATATCTTTCGGTGCTCAGTGGTTTTCTTTTCTGTATCTTGGGCTTATCCCCACCATGTCAACATGCTTCCATGGAAAAACATCAATGTTTTCACGCAAGAACCGTTTAGTTTTTCTTTCATCACCTCTTCTAGTTTTCTGCCCTAACTGTAGCATTTGGAAGGGGTCCGAAGGGCTTACCGAGAACGTTTCTAATTTTTCTATCGGTGAAGCTAATGAATTCAGACCATGTCTTCCTCACCCTTTCCTTGGTCAATATCCATCGCCTCGGTTTGTATATTCATGACTGAGGAAGGAGTGTCTCCACGAGTTGCTGCTTTTTGAAGCGCATTCATGTAGCATGCCTCACTTTTGTCTAACAGCCTCGGACCTTGGCGGTCCCACCTGGTGTTGAAAATTTCATCACTAAGTAGTGGATAGAGGTGACTGCTTGTAAATCTTTGAGTGCAGGCCTTCCAAGGACCTCGTGGTAAGCAGAGCGGGTATCTACTACCAAGAATTCCATGAACTTCTTTATGTAACACAGGGGCTCTTCAAAATCCATAGCGAGGGTGATCATTCCTTGCGGGATGAGGCTATCTCCCGTGAAGCCAAATAATAGCTTAGAGATGGCTATTAGCTTGTGGTTTACCTCCATCTGATCGAAGGCGCTTCCAAATAGTATGTTCACAACACTTCTGTAATCGACCAACATCCTCGCTAATCCATTTCAGGCGACAACGACACAAATTACCAGGGCTTCACAATTTGGGTAATAGACACCAGCATCATCCTCATCTATAAACGTGATAGGTGGGGCCTTGGGTCGGTATCCATAAACCTTCTAGCTTTTTGTTGGCTCTCTCCTTGTTGCTTTAGCGTAGTTTCATCAGGAGTTCATTGTATGTCTTCCAATATAAGGCCTCCAATTATGGTTTTGATCTCACGAACTGGAGTAGATCTTGCGGGCCCGTCCTGTTCAGGTGGATCCAGGTTTTGTCATTCCTCCTATTGTGGTGGCGAGGGCCATCATCCTGGTGCCGAGGCAAAGGTCTTCGCCCTTGCTTGGGTGGTCCTCGACGTCCTCGAGCTGGTTGATTATCTCTTCCTTGTCCTTGATTTCCTCGATCAATTAGTTCTTGCACATCTGGACAATCTTCTATGTTGTGATTTTGAAGTTGATGTATACGATAGAACTTGGGAGGATGAATCAGTGGTGGAGAAACTACTGGTGGTGGTCAATATAGGTACATCGGGACTACTTCAGTTTGATTGAACCTCTGTTAGCAGTTGGTACGAGGCTCAAGAAAACGTCGTCCTTATCGACGGTAGCGATCTTCTTTCTCACTTTCATCATTTTCTCTATTCTCGATGATCTATTCAGAGTAAATCTCTCGCTGGATCAGAACAACCAGCTGAGTATAGGTCTTGGGCTCTCTATTTTGTACGTCTATCTAAAAGGGGGTTAGCATATTGAGCCCACTTATCAGTGCATCTAGCGCCTTGTCATCAGTGACGTTCTCGATTTTGTTGATGACATTGCTGTACATTTTGAAGTATCCCTTTACTGATTCTTCATCATTTTGTCTAATGTCGTAGAGTTGGGCCACGTCTGCTATCATCGTTGATAAGTGCATTTTGTGCACTTATTATGACCTTTAAACTAAGCTTTTATTTCGTCATTTTATTGAATTATTACTTAATTTTTTGTTTTAATCTTCATATTTCAGTCTTGGACCTGTTTATAAGCAATTGGAGAAGAATGGACAGAAAGATCAACAACTTGGTGAAATCGACAAGTAAATGGAGTTTTTGAAGTGAATATCAAGAGCTAAACATTGGAGCATGAGGAAGAAGATAAAATCAATAAGTTTAAGGTGTTTTGGAGTGACAATGAAGAGTTGAATCAATGGATCAAACACCAGAAAGCTAAAGAACCGAATTGAGAAACTACCTACAGCAGCATGTGGGGAAATTCAAGCACAACTTTTGATATAGAAATCTCCAAAATACAAATGATATACCATTGGAAAGACAATTGAATTACGAGTCTAACACTTTTTACGGATCTCAATTTGGAGTTTCCTACAAGAAGTTATGGCCATTTGAAAAACAGCTACGACAGAGGAAATAGAGTAAGCTGGGCGATCGCCCAGGCTTAAATCTGGGCGATCTCCCAACACCTTCAGCCAACAGCAGAATGTAAAACAGCATGCCTGGGCGATCGCCCGGGTTTGCACTGGGCAATCGCCCAGTATATTTTCGGTAGAAATGTAATTTTCTTTCCTTTTTGAGTCCTGATACACTTAGGAAACCTTTGGGACACGATTTTAATGAATTTTTGGGATCTCTTAGGGCACAATTAGGTAAGTATATATATGAGTTATTAACTCATATCAAGGGTTGGTCGGTTTTTGTTGAGTTTTGGGGGAAGAGAACATTACAAGACACACAACACAAAAGATCAAGATTCATCTATCCAAGAACGAAGATCAAGATCAAGATCAAGATTTCTTCTCGCTCAAGATTTCTTCGTTCCGGGTTATGAATTCCATAGTTTCTTCTTCTCCTTCTTCTCTTATTATTAGTATGTTAGGCTAGTTTATTTTGTGCTAGGATTACGATGAAGTCTGTAATCTAAATTCTTCCATCTTGAAACTTGATTTTTGACAATTTATTTCATGATAGTTTTGAATAATTAATTTTGATTTATATGAATCTACAATTATATGCGCAATAATTGTATGATTGTTGTGGTGTGTTTTACTATCGAAAGATCGAAGGCATGCTAGACGATATTTTAATTATCTTAAAGTCCGATAGGGGATAGAAATATACCGCTATGCTTTAGGTGATCTTTAATTATCCATAGAAATTTAATGCTTTCATTTGTATTCGCATTCGTCATAGAAATATAGTCGAGTCATGCATATGAATAGGTTTAACTTTATTCGAAAGAAACTGTTGAACAATCTAGAGATATTGATCTTCATAACTGATGTAATTTGTCAAGACCAAGAATCAAGATAGAGGAATTAACGATTATAAACGGATTCGGGATCCTAGTACTCTTCTTTCTCAATTTTAAAGTAATTTTCATTGATCTAATTTTAGTTATTTGATTTATAATTAGTTTATTGTTTTTAGTTCAAATTCTTATTAGTTCTTAAACACCAAATTTCAAAAGTTCAATAGATTCGGTTAAGGTTAGTGTAATTGAATTGAATTATCTAAATCCTCGTGGGATCGATATTTGGACTCAAAATCCATTTTACTACTTGAGCGATCCGTACACTTGCGGAATTATTAGAGATACAAAATCGCTGACAATCGTCATGTTGCCAATTAAGGCATTAACAAATGTGTACTTTAGCTATTGCCAGCTCCTGATGCTCCAAGTTTCAGCTTGTTGTACCACCTCTTCGCGTCAGAGACGAGGGTAGTGTAAAAGTTCCAGCACTTGACTGTCGAGATATATCCTTAGAGCCTCATCTTATACACAATGATGTGATCTATGGGATCACCTCTCCCATTGTACTTTTTCCTATGGGGCATTTTGAATTCGGATGGAAGTTCTCTGGACTTCAGTTCTTTAGAGAATGGAAGGTTATTGTCATCGTCATCGAGGTCACATGATCGTTCTGGCCTTTTATCCTCAGGCCTCGCATTCATAACTTCAGTCCCCTCTTCACTTCTGGGCAAGCCTCATTATGCTCGCTACGCCTGCTACTCAACGATTGGATATGCCATAGAGGATCCAACTCCCAATCTGTCAAATATACTGACAGATACGGCCAGCTGGTTTTTTCGTACTGGGAAGGTTTTCCATGATGGTTGTCATGCGAGGGCCTCAGATTCATGTTCTGAAGGTTTCGAACATTTGATTGAGATCGATAACTTTTGATCGAGTTAGACCTCGAAGGGCTTCGCTAATCATGGTTATGCTTGTATCCAGATTGGGAAGATTGATTTCCTAACCGCTCGAGCACTGCCTTTATTCGAGCGTTGTCCTTTTCCAAGTCCAGAAAATCTTGCTCGGTCGTCCATCTCTTTCATTGTCTCTTCCTTCGCCGTTGGGTTAAATTTTGGAGATCCATAATGCTTTCGTACCGCTGGTCCACGTGGTGGGACTCAATCTAATCTTCTTGAGAGTTATCTATTGTTGATAAAATGATGTGATTGCAAGTGCACAATATCGTTAACAAGTAATAAAGTGGACTTTTTGAGTCCGGATTATCGTTCCCACGAAGACTATCTTATTTAGATACTAGTTCAATTAATCAAAGCGCTAATTCATTGCAAATAATTTAAAATAAATTGAGTTGAAAGATTTAAGCTAAAACTTTGGATTTTTCGAAAGTAATAATAAAGACAAAATCAAGAATTAATAAAATATGATGGTTAAAGTGTTTGGACGAACGAATTCACCTAGTTGTCATCTCTAATTCCTCCTCTCAAGATTTGTTTTCTAAAGTTGTATTCGATCGAATTAACAAATTTAATCTAATTTACCTCTCTCGAGTTCAAATTAGTCCTATCTAATTAAGTCAACTTAGGCAGTCAGAATGGTCCTTCATTAGATGCATGAAATCTCCTAGGAATTCAATTTAGACCGCAGCAATAATAAAAGCGTATCTCTACCTTTCATCCAATTGCTGGATTTTACTACGTGATCTAGATCAATAATTCACTTCTCAGTTCATTACAATCCATACAATCAATGATATAATGGCCAATCATTCAAAGCATTAAAACAAGAAGTAAAATCAAATACTTAATCAATTTATAAATCAAAACTTGAGATTCGAAATTAAAGAAGTTAACTTAGGCTACATCGTTCATCCAAACATTAAATCTAGCTATTCATGACTCGGGAGAAAGAAAAGATGAAGAGAATGGAAGACATAACCGGATCTTGAAAATAATAGAGGAAGAAACGTTGAATATCTTGCACCAAGAAATCTTTGTCTTCAAGCTCCAATCTTCAATTCCGCCTTTGTTCTTCGTCTCTTTGTATCTCTTTCTCTCAATATGATTTTTTTACCAAATTTAACGACCCTTAATTATGAGTGTATATGTCCTATTTATAGGTCTCTCAAGATGACCTAAAAGATCCCTCAAAATCCTAAAAATCGTGGACTACAAGTTTCCTAATTGCATTGGGACTCAAAAAAAAGGAAACAAAATAATCAGAAAATCCGCAGGTAAAAAGTGCGCCCAGGCATGATGAGGGTGCACGCCCAGGCTTGGAAAACAGCCTCAGTCGCTTTCTGCTTCATCTGGGCGCACGCCCAGCTTTGGTCTAGGGGCGTTCACCCAGTTGAAAATTCTGTCCATTCTGTGCTTGTGGTCCTTCAACTTTTGATTGTAGTCATTTTAGTCCTCTGATTCCTTCTTATATTTCAATTCAGTCCTCTTTTATTTGCACCCCATGTCCTTCAACTTTTGGAGGTTTGCAAGTTGACCCCCATCTCCAAGTTTTCGTACACTTTCAGTCCTTTTCGCCTATTTTGCTTTGTTTTTCTCCAATTCCATCCAATCTTGGGTTTTGACCTGAAATAATTAAATCAACACACAATTAAGTAGAAAAGTACTTATGAGCACTTACAATTGTCCACTTTTGATAGTCTAGATAAGTGTAAAATCACACTTATCAAATACCCCCAAACTTGAACATTTGTTCGTCCTCGAACATAACTAATCACTTAAACAAACAAACAAATAATATTAAAACAGATAGCTTGCCGTATTTGCCTCATGTTTTGAACAATCAAACAATTCATAACAAAACTTCTAAATCATGCTACCAAAATCAATCATTTTGACTTATCCAATGCTTGACAGATATCAGTGTGTAAACATAGTCAATTCAATCACCATGAGCCTTTAGGTCGATGATATTATGCCCCCCCAATGGTCAAATATTTCCTTTCTCGCTCGTAAGAATACACACCCCCAAACTGATATTCAATTTTCTCACCCCGGGTATTAACTCTAAAGGGACTCTTAAGACACTTATTCTTTTACTGCTCAAAATTTGGTTAGGTCTAGCCAATACATTTGCTATCTAGATCTGCGATGATTCTCCTTTCATTGAGTGCTTTGACCATCAAGTTTTTACTAAGTAGGTCAAACCCACTAGTCATCTATATCCCCAAGTTATGCGCAAAATGGTTCAATCTTGCCTTGCTTTATTATTATTATTTTTTTTAATCTTACGTGTAAGACCTCACTCCCTTAAGCTTTCTAGATGACCCTTGTAGCGAACTTTAAGCCGATGGCTCCCAGGTCTGTTAAACCTTAGGGCACCGAGTTTTGAGAACTCCAATGGACTTTATCACTCGAGTCAACTAGGCTACGAAGAGAGGTATAAGATAATGCAAGTGCCATGCTTTTCAATTTTTTTTTTTTTTTTTTGCAAGATAAAGAAGCGGGGATTAGATTCCTAGCATCCGGTCAATACCTAGATTCCACTTGGTAGCCAAAGTACACTCCACACATATATTACTCAAGCACGGAATCAACACATATCTAAACAACTTCTGCATTGGTTTAACCACCCCCAAACTATTCTCTCAACTGGTTAGGTAATTGAGTTGTCAATTGGTATTTTTGGCTTTCTCAACAAAGATTCACGACTCTCTCACTGTATTCTATTCAATATACCAACCCAGCGTAGTGAAATTCATGACCATAAATCACACTTAATCGTATCTCACATGGATAAGTAAAGTATATAAAACAAGCATAAGTAGCATAACCTAGTCATGATTCATGAATTGATATCAGTTTCAAATAATAGCATCATAGGCCGGCAAGGCTATCCAACATACAAGCACACAATTTTTTTTTTTTTTTATAACACACAAAAATAACAAAAATACTCAAAGTCACCCCCAAACTTAAAGTTCACATTGTCCTCAATGTGACAAAAGAAAGCAAAGTAAATAAGAAATAAGGAAAGAGACAACCTGAATCAAAAGGCATGGAGATAACAATCGGACTTTTAGCTCATCAGTATGCATTGGTTTGGAATGATGATGTGCAACCTGAAATATGAAAAACAATAATGATTAAATATACTTAATCACTAAAAAAAAATGGGAAACGTGCTCTACTTCCTAATGCAGTCCTAAAATTCTACATGCAATGCAATAAACATAAAAGGAATAGAAAAATGGGTTGCCTCCCATTAAGCGCTCAATTTATAGTCTAGAGCTCGACATATTGCTAGTATCATTTATGGAGGCTTGAATTGGGCTTTGGAAGTCTTGCATTGGTTGCTCTTACTAGCTTTGCATGATTTATCCTTTGCTCTCCATATTTTAAATTGACCCTTTTCATCTTTAATTGGTGCAACTGGTCCACCTGTGTCCGGTCTGCAGTTTTCTTGGCCAATTATTACCCCTTCATCAACTTTAAAGCACTCATCGAGGTCGATTGGTTGCTCGGGTATGGTGTACATACTGAATACTGCTCGTTCATCCTGTACCCTCAAGATTAGCTCACCCTTTTCTACATCAATAAGGGCCCGACTCGTTGCTAAGAATGGTCGTCCCAAAATGACTGGCATATTACGATCCTCTTCGATGTCAAGGACAATAAAATCAACTGGAAAGAAAAACTTTTCCACCTTGATGAGCACGTCCTCAACTACACCCCATGGGTACTTGATCGATCTATCAGCAAGCTGTAGAGATACACTTGTTTCTTTTACTTTTCCCAACCCTAATCTCCTGTAGACAGAAAGAGGCATTAAATTTACACTTGCACCTAAATCACATAAAGCATTAAAATTGTAAAATTCTCCAATTGTGCAAGGTAATTTAAAACTCCCTGGATCTTTTAACTTCGGAGGCAACTTATTTAGCAGAATAGCACTACATTCCTCAGTTAAAGCCACTGTCTCGTTTTCATCTGGTTTTCTCTTCTTAGACAACATTTCTTTCATAAATTTCAAAAACAATGGCATTTGAGCTAATGCATCAGCAAAAGGAATGTTGATATGCAGTTTCTTGAAAACTTCAAGAAATTTTTCAAACTGCTTGTCGAGCTTGTTCTTATGCAGCCTCTGAGGAAATGGAATTGGTGGCACATAAGCTTTGACAGGAATTGGCGCCCTCACTTTTGATGATTCAGCAGATTCTTTTGAAACTTCTTCTTCTGATTTCGCATGTTTTTGTTCAGATTCATCTTTCTCAATTACCAACCGTTCATCATTTTTTTCTGGTCTTTTCACGTGAATCTCTGGCAGTTGTACCCCGCTCCTAGTAGTGATGGCATTTACCTGTTCTCTTGGATTTGTTTCTGTAGTGCTGGGTAAAGTGCCTGGTTTTCTATCTAACAATTGTAGGGCTAACTGACCAATCTGAGTCTCTATTTTTCTGATAGACGCTTGTTGATTTTGGCTGTTGATGTCCAATCGCTCTAATGCTTTATCAGTTTTCTGCATATACTGTTGGAACATCTCTCCTAAGCTCGGTCCTCTTTCCTGTTGAGCATTATATGCATTACCACTTTGTTGATTTTCAAACTATCTAAAATTGGGGTGTTGCTTCCAACCTGGATTGTATGTCTATGAATATGGGTTGTACTGCTGATGTGTATTATTCTGCACAAAATTGACCTGTTCTGGAGAGGCCAATAACATACAATCTGATGTCGAATGGTTAGCTCCACAGTTCTCACACATGATGGTTGCTTGAATTGCATTCACTCCTTGCATTTGTGTTCTGACCAAGAGCTCCATCTGCTTTGTCAATGTAGCAAGTTGTGCATTGGTAGCTGATAGACCATCAATCTCATGTATGCCTGCTACTTTTCTTGGAGTGGTGCGATCAGATGAAAACGTGGTCTGTGTGTTTGCAATCAGCTCATAGAGATCCCATGCTTCGTTGACATTTTTATTCGCAATGGACCCGTTTGCAGATGAGTCCACTGTAGATTTAGATTGAGGAGATAGCCCAGAATAAAAATATTGAGCCTGTTGCACTTTTTTAATGCCATGATTTGGACATTTTCTGAGCAATTCTTTGAATCTGTCCCAAGCTTCATGATACCTTTCGCCCTCCATTTGTTGGAAAGTAGAAATTTCCAACTTCATCTTTGCTACTTTAGCTGGTGAAAAGTATTTATTACAGAATTTTCTAGCCAAGTCATCCCAGGTTGTGATACTAGCATGTGGTTCTGAGTCTAACCATTCCAGAGCCCCATCCCTCAAAGTGTAGGGAAATAACCAGAGTCTAATGGCATCGTCATTGACTCCTTGAAATTGAAAATTATAGAGCATACGTAGGAATCTGGAGAGATGAGTATTAGGGTTTTCAGTCGCCTTTCCATAGAACTGTAAGTTGTTGCTGAAAAGATTAATCATATCAGCTCTTAGTTGGAAGTCGTTCCGACCAAAAGCTGGATAAATTATGCTTGAACGATCAGGAGCTGCTGCCGGAGTTAGGAACTAAGCCATTGGCATATTTCCATCGTCATCTTCTTCCTGTTCTTCATTTTGTTGAATTTGCTGAGCTGCCATTCGGGCTGCTTCTACAGCGGCTACTCTTGCAGCCTATTGTTCAAACTCTCGTCTCATTTGTGCATCTGCCATCTGATTTTGTTGCTGGTCTTTCTGTTTTTGGTTGTGTTCCTTGCGTCTTCGTCTGAAAGTACGCTCAATCTCAGGATCGAAAATCTCAAGATTGCCGCCTTGCGTACGGGGCATGCAACAAACACCCTTTTCTGTAGTAAAAAAGAAACAAAAGGAAAAGAGTATCAAGCTAAAAACAATTTAACTATAAAAATTAATTTAAGACTGATAATAAATAAGAAATAAACATGAAAGAAAATAAACAGATAAGAAGGAAAATAGTAATAATAACAATAATAAAAAGAATTAATAATAATAATAATAATTATAAAAACAATAAAAAAAATAAAACTAACACAAAAAATTAATCTAAACTAATATTAAATAAGAATAGTCCTCGGCAACGGCGCCAAAAACTTGTTGATAAAATAATGTGATTGCAAGTGCACAATATCGTTAACAAGTAATAAATTTGACTTTTTGAGTCCGGATTATCGTTCCCACGAAGACTATCTTATTTAGATACTAGTTCAATTAATCAAAGCGCTAATTCATTGCAAATAATTTAAAATAAATTGAGTTGAAAGATTTAAGCTAAAACTTTGGATTTTTCGAAAGTAATAATAAAGACAAAATCAAGAATTAATAAAATGTGATGGTTAAAGCGTTTGGACGAACGAATTCACCTAGTTGTCATCTCTAATTCCTCCTCTCAAGATTTGTTTTCTAAAGTTGTATTCGATCGAATTCACAAATTTAACCTAATTTACCTCTCCCGAGTTCAAATTAGTCCTATCTAATTAAGTCAACTTAGGCAGTCAGAATGGTCCTTAATTAGATGCATGAAATCTCCTAGAAATTCAATTTAGACCGCAGCAATAATAAAAGCGTATCTCTACCTTTCATCCAATTGCTGGATTTTACTACGTGATCTAGATCAATAATTCACTTCTCAGTTCATTACAATCCATACAATCAATGAAATAATGGCCAATCATTCAAAGCATTAAGACAAGAAGTAAAATCAAATACTTAATCAATTTATAAATCAAAACTTGAGATTCGAAATTAAAGAAGTTAACTTAGGCTACATCGTTCATCCAAACATTAAATCTAGCTATTCATGACTCGGGAGAAAGAAAAGATGAAGAGAATGGAAGACATAACCGGATCTTGAAAATAATAGAGGAAGAAACGTTGAATATCTTGCACCAAGAAATCTTTGTCTTCAAGCTCCAATCTTCAATTCCGCCTTTGTTCTTCGTCTCTTTGTATCTCTTTCTCTCAATATGATTTTTTTACCAGATTTAACGACCCTTAATTATGAGTGTATATGTCATATTTATAGGTCTCTCAAGATGACCTAAAAGATCCCTCAAAATCCTAAAAATTGTGGACTACAAGTTTCCTAATTGCATTAGGACTCAAAAAAAAGGAAACAAAATAATTAGAAAATCCGCAAGTCATGATGAGGGCGCACGCCCAGGCTTGGAAAACAGCCTCAGTCGCTTTCTGCTTCAGCTGGGCGCACGCCCAGCTTTGGTCTAGGGGCGTTCGCCCAGTTGAAAATTCTGTCCATTCTGCGCTTGTGGTCCTTCAACTTTTGATTGTAGTCATTTTAGTCCTCTGATTCCTTCTTATATTTCAATTCAGTCCTCTTTTATTTGCACCCCATGTCCTTCAACTTTTGGAGGTTTGCAAGTTGACCCCCATCTCCAAGTTTTCGTACACTTTCAGTCCTTTTCGCCTATTTTGCTTTGTTTTTCTCCAATTCCATCCAATCTTGGGTTTTGACCTGAAATAGTTAAATCAACACACAATTAAGTAGAAAAGTACTTATGAGCACTTACAATTGTCCACTTTTGATAGTCTAGATAAGTGTAAAATCACACTTATCATCTATCGCCATGCTCTTTCTGCTAGAAAATATGTTTTCCCACAAGTATTCTGGTTGTGTAACGTATTTTCGTTTTACAAAGATGGCGCCAATCTATTGACCTTGGAATCTACAATATCCACATGTCAACATATCTCCAGTCAATCCTCTGCTAGCCATTATGTTATTTGCACACTAGGACAATTGTTAGGCACCAAGATCACTGAAGAAAAAAGGTCGATCGTTGGTATTTCGACGATCAAGTCAACTTCTGGAATACAAGAATAATATACGAGGGGAATGCTTAGGTATAGGAAAGACAAGCAAACAGAGATTTAAGTAGAGTTTAAGGGTGAGAATAATGCGTACCTCAGAATAACCAGAAATATTGTATTTATAGCTTCATAGTTATAATTAGTTTAGGTAAGCAATCAATTAGACATCTGATGGGATTCTCATTCTTTATATGATAAGGGATAATTGGGTGTCAACGCAATCTCCTAGATTCCAGTCCTAATTTGTCTTGATTTTCGATATCACATTGCCTAATCATTAGAAAATTGAGATTTGGTTTCCTTGTAGGGATTCGTGTAACAATCAAACACAATCTTCCTTAAGATATCTCTTTAACTGTCCCAAAATATCAGATTGTCTGTAGATTATATAGAATTCGAAGACCAACGTAGCGCCCCGTGTTGGTCATGAACGTCGAGGCCTTTATTGGCTTCGCTATACTTGGTTCAGGAATGCTAAGATTTTGCTGGGCCCTCGAGACCTTCTTTGAATTTATGAGGCCCTCATTGGGCCTATCAGCCCTTTGCTGACGTATAGGCCTTACCAAAATCGAGTGGTAACAACATCCTCCACAAACTTCACACACTGAAC
The DNA here is from genome assembly GCA_030279155.1 of Forsythia viridissima. Lineage (NCBI taxonomy): Eukaryota > Viridiplantae > Streptophyta > Magnoliopsida > Lamiales > Oleaceae > Forsythia > Forsythia viridissima. The sequence continues at coordinate 31,932,087 of CM059040.1, read as the reverse complement.
TTGTGACATGGACTGCACTGACTAATTGATTTGCACATAAAGTTTCTACCTTCTTTGTCGATGTGGCACTATGAGCAGACATTGTTGTTAATCTGTGAACTTCATGATTCTTCCTACTTTCTCGTAAACTATACAATCTGATGGCCATTGAATTTGTAGCTGCCGTTCATTCCATGATATCATGAGCCTCGTATGCAGTATTCGTTGTTATAGATCCATCACAAGCAGCATCAACAATAGCTCTTCTAGTTGGATTGAGTCTAGTGTAAAAGTTTTAGACTAGAATCCACTTCTTTAGCCTTTTGTGTTTTGATTATTTAAAGAGGATGTCAATTTTGACTTTTTATTTCACCTTAATGGATGAAACGGACAGATTCTATCATCAAGACCTGTCATGCCTATTTCTTCAAACGTTGCGGATGTTTGATGCTATTTTTAAACATTGGGGGTATATATGTTACATTTTTGAAAGGTTATGGACCAAATATTCTATTATTCCAAAAGAATTGTAGGTTATAAGCACTTTGTGACTAGTGAGAGCTAAATGAGAACCTTTAAATTGGATTGGCTAAAAGATGAGTTGTTCAAAATGTAACTATGTAACATAAATGTTGTGCAGCAGAATAAGGTACAAAACACAAGTAATAACGAAAAAATCACATGCAATTGATTCAAGAAAACAGAGTATGAGTTTGGAAAGTGGTATATTTACTAAACGTCTGAAATTTTGTTTACTTTACAAAAATTCTCATAACATGATGCTGCATTTTACGAAGCATTTTTCTCATATAATTCATGATATGAAAATTCTAAAATTTTGGAAATTTTGAAATTTAACGTTGAATTTTTAACAATTTTGCACGGCTTTACAAAAATGCGTAGGAGACTCTATTTTATGAACCGTTTGTTTGATTTGAACGTAGAATTATAGGGATTTCTAATAGTATACGATTCATAATCTAGAAAATATTGATTTAAAGCTGTCTCTTTAGAAAATTTAAAAAAAAAAACTACTACTTTCAGCTGAAATTTGGACAGCTTTGCCTGGTTTAACAAAAAAATTCATAACTCAACGAAGATGAGCCGTTTGTTTATTTTGAAAGTAGAATCATATAGGCTTTCTAATAGTATGTGATTTATGAAATAAGATTTACAATGTTCAAACTTCTGATTTAATGTAATTTATTCACTTATTACAACAACAATTAGGTTCAACTGTGTTGGCTTGAACTTCAAAATTTTAATATTTTGCATGTTTTTGCAAAAATTAGCATAACTTAACGTACAAAGTTGTTTTGTCAATTTGAGAGTCGACTGAAAGAGTTTTTCAATGGTATAAGATCTATAATTTAAAAATTTTGTTACGGCTAAAATTTAGACAGAATTGAGCAACTTTATAAAATGTTTATAACTTAATGCTGGAGACTTCGTTCTTCGAACCATTCATTTCATTTGAAAGAAGACTCATAGGCTTTCTGAAGATCCGTGATCTTAAAATTTCTAAAATTCTATATATTTTGAAATTCAAGTTCAAATTTTGAAAATTTTTGGTAGCGTTGCGAACATAAGCATAACTTAACGTAAAAAGCTCACAAACTAGGAGGAGTTCATATTTTCAAATTTCAAAATTTCTGACAGAGTTTCGAATTTTTAACACTTTTGTGGGGCTTAGCAAAAAATGCCATAACTCAACAAAGGAAACTCCGTTTTACAAACCATTTGTTTCATGACTGTAAATATATGACTAAAAGTAGTTTATTCACTAGAATTCAACACAATTCGCTACTGCTAAAATTTTGGTCGCTTTGCTCGCCTTATAAGAATGCAGGAGACTCCCTTCAATGAACCGTTTGTTTCATTTGAAAGTACTCTCTTAAGGTTTTCAAATGGTATAAGATCCATAATCTCAAATTTCAGAGTAAAATCAGTTTATTCACCAAAATAAAATGAAGAATTTCTCATGCTGAGATGAATATACTTATTTTAAGGATATTAAAATATTATTTTCAACATAAAATTCAATTGATGGAACCTCCTCTTTAGGCATAAATCTCTACTACCCAACCCTGTATTTTATTTTTCTACAAAGTCTTTTCTTTCGAGAAAAATAACATCATACATACAACAAAATATACTCATGCTGAAATGAAAATACTTCAAGGATATTGTTGTATTGATTCCCGCATAATGTTCAGACGCATAAACCTCTGTAACCCAACTCTTGCATTTTATTTTCTTGCACACAAAGTCTTCGTTTCAAGAAAAAGAACATCAAACATACAACCCAAAAAAATTGTCATTTAAATTAAAAAAAAAAAGAAAAAAAAAGATAAGAAATCACATATATTATACAAAATAGATGTTGTATAGGGATTTTGAAAACCCTAGAATAACTAACCAATAGGGGATGAATTGATTTTTAAAACATTTTCCCAAAAATAATCTCAAAAAAAACAATTTAAAACTTGTAGATCAATTAAGTAATAATCTCAAAGAAAATATAGATAAATAAAAGAGTGGAGAGAATACAAATGATATGTTTATAGATGTTCGATTCAAACTAATGATCTATGTCCCCCGTTACCAACCTATCCATCACTAGCAAAGTCTTTTCACTATATTGATTGACTTATGATGCAATCAAAATCCTTACAACTGTTTTCCATGACTTACAAACAAGTAGCATCAATCCTTATACAATATTGATCTTTAAATGGACCTCAATATGACCCAATGGTATAAAGAAATTGATTTAAAGTGAATTTTCTCTCTTCATAAATGATAGAAATAAATTGAGTACTAAGAGAGACCAACACTTCAATTATTTACAAAACTTTTTGTCAGTTTAGATGAGGGATCGGTCGACCTAGGTAAGTTTGGATGACCAAAAAAAGAGTTGTTGACCAATACATGATCAAAAGTTAGAACGGTCAAATATCTGAACGTCGGAAGTTCGGTTGACCTATAAAATTAATCGGTGAATTGGTCGACGAAGCTGGGTCGACCTTACTAGAGATTGGATGACCGAAACCTTTGACCAGAAAAGTTTTGAAAAACCTAGATTTAACTTTGATAAAAAAAATTATGCAAGTGATATTAACATAGTTTTTGGTGCACAAAATCGTTTTTGAGCTTTTATCATTCATTGCTAAAGATTAAAGTATCAGTACCATGTGGTCTAAAAAATATAATCTTCGATCTTTCTTGAAATTGACTATTGAGTTCTCATCTTGAATGCTTGAACGAATAGACTTTGATCTTGACCTTCTTTAAGAGACCGATTTGTAATGATAGTCTTGATTTTGATCTTTGACGACGATCAATTTATCATTTAATGCTTTGAAGACTATGATCACTTTAAAACAATTGTTAGTAAAACATGATTAAATTGTGCGTTATGATCAAAACTTTAAGATGAAAGTCAACAATTGATTAAAGCTAAACTTTAAGATGATTTGCAAAGAATAACAACAATTGATAAGCTCAAAAATAGCATGTATTCCCCTATCTTTTCCAAACCAATTGTCAAAATGTATATCAGTCAAAGCATATCAAATCTATATCATTCATTTTTTTCCTTTTTGGCATAAGCAAAAAGATAACACATATGAGAGCAAGACGTGATCAAAGTAATAAGTCATCAAAATGAACAAATAGTATTCCCCCTCAATTAAACACAAAATGCCAAACATGTATATATAGTCAAGAGAAATGACTATTGTTTAGGAAATAGAGCAAGGTTCCAAAATACATAAGCCAAGAGTAAAAACTAAAGATGCTAAAAAAAAAAATCCTAGTGCTCTGGAGTAGGAGATGGAGAAGGAAAGTCCATGTCGAGTATGAAGTGCTTGTTGTGAGGCTATCACTTGTTGAAGCAAAGAAGTTAATCCATTCACCGAATATTGTAAACCATTGGCGGTGGAAGTGAGAGAGTCGATCCGGCCGTTCAAAAGATTGTAGAGATCCTTGGTGAATGTGAAACTGGAGGAAGAAGATGGGATACTCGAGCTCATAATATTACAAGGAGGGCTCGAAAATGGTGCATCTTCTTCTTCTTGGTCATCGCCTCTTTTAATCTTTTAAGAGTGCTAACATTGATAATGTCGGTACATTTTTGACTGATAGAAATCTCATAACTCATACACACCCCAAAGTGTTGAAAATTTTTATTAAGAAGAATTCCATAGGGTAAGCCCGTGACCCTACGGGTAGAATGTGCATGGTTCATGTAATTTAATACAATGAAATGAAAGTAAATTTTACAATCGACCAAGAATGAGTCCAGATGGAATAGATCACAAAGAGTGACCTCGTCAAGGAGACCTTTCCTAGGAACCACAACATGAGCAATGATATTATGCAAAACTTTGCTAGGTAAAAAAAGTTGGTTTGAACTGAGTTTTGCGGCAATTTGAAAAGGTTTGCATGTGACTCTACTACTAGCTTTGGCCGGATTATAGCCCTCAAAACTAGGAAAATCATTCGGCAATAAATTTTGTTTGTCTTCACAATCATCAAGTCCAATTAAAGAACGAATGAGGTTTCTATTGATTTTGATTCTTTTTCTTCTATTTTCACAATCCTCAAGTTCAAGTAAAGCAATTGATACCCTTACCCGGAGAGTAAATCATGCTTTTGTAAAATTATTTCATAAGATTCGGGTAGGCTTTTTCTTGTAAGGTAGCAACAACCCATGTTAACGAAAAACTCCACAACATGAAAGGAATGAGCATCAAATATAAAGGAGCCAAAATCAACACTCTTACCTAGAATTATACATTTGACAAATCTGTTTTTCGACAATGGGGCTTCCATCAGATAGAAGAGTCGGTTCCTTCGCGGTCCATCTTTATCTTTTTCTTGGCATCTTTACCTGAAGGAGCCCTTGTTAGAAAACGTTTTCAGTGGTGAAACCAACTAAGTTATCCCGGTCTTCATCTGGGCTCTGGTTGCATGGAAAAGTTCTACAAGTGTCTCATCTAAAGGAGATATGATTTCTTTTGCTTTCTCACCTACCATAGTTGATGAAGTAGTTGAACCTTGAAGATTTCATAGAATTGGAAGATGAGAGGACAAAACGGTCCCACTGGGCATGCTAAGAATTTTGTACAACGAATTTTGTGTGACGCCCCAAAACCTCCTCTACGAAGCTTCGGTGCGTCTCTCCTATTCTTACCTTTTGAAGCCCGAAAGTAAACTGAAAATTTGAAGAATTCTAGATATTACTCAAATAGTTTACAAATATAAACTTATCAACTACATAAGCTTTAAAGTTGAGGTTATCAACCCTCAGAAGATTTTATTGAAAGTCTAAACCTCTAGTGTACCTAATTGTAACATAAGTTCATTGCCCTTCATTTCTTACACATTAAAACGAGCAACCCAAAGGTCATAAAAGCTTATAAAGTTTTAACCAAATACTCATAACTCATCTATCTAAAACATACTAAAATTTCACAATTTTAGGAAATGGTTAAGCTCATCAAAAGGAATCAAAGTATACGAGAATATACAAGCTAGACAGCTTTCAGACTTCATTTTAAAATCCAACATTTTCCTATCAAAAGACCTTGAAAAATTCTAATAATTTCAGGGATGAAACATAACATAATATATTAACTCATATACAAATTTCAGAACTTAATAAAATATGTAAGGTCTCCAAATCAACCTCTAAAACATGGAAGGCAGATTCCCGAGTAGAACCATCCATCATCACCAAAACTTTCATATCTTTCTCTACAGACATCCGAACGAGATGATTCTAAGTTTCAAAGGACCAAAATTGATAGGTCATAAATCCCACCAAATGTAGTCCCAAACCTTTAAGTCTACCATTCAGGACGTCCATTTGAAACTGGACTTGCAATCTGGAAATTCCGGACAGTTACCTCTCGGTCAACATAATACCCTTTAATCATTCTCTAACATTTATCAAGTTGAAAATATCATTTCATGGGGTTCCAAATAAGTTCATGCCACATTAAAGATTAAAAATCACAATAAAAACATCTTATAACATATAAAATTCAGAAATCATAACAATATAACGAAATTGTCATTTATTCATCTTTTGACCGAAATCCCTTTTTCCATGGCTCAATCTCTTCATCATCGAGCATCCATCCAACCTTACAATCAATCTAATAATGGGAGAAGGGTGAGTTTAGGAAATACTCAATAGGAATATCATCATTTATAAATATGCAAAGCCCAATTTATATATCGAAATTAAATGTAAGTAAACCATGCTAACATTCATTTTTCGGTGAGCTCAAAGGGTTGAAACCCCAAATTCATTCTTATCCCGAAGGATTTAAAACCAATAACATTCTTTCTTAGGTTTAATCCCAAAGGATTTAAAACCATAAACATTCTTCAATCACATCCAAAGTAGGATGAACATCAAATCTTGTTCATTACAAAGGAACAAACTACATTCATATCCGGATAGCCATAAACATTAAATCATTTGGCATAGCATACACATAACTACAATACATAAAAGGGATTTAATTCAGCTTTGCATATAGATATTTCCTACCTTGCTTCTTGGAAAAGAATGAAAACCTTTTTTACAAATATTTCTTCTTTCCTTCTTCTTCTTCTTTTCGTCTCTTTTCTTTCTTTGTAAAATTGGCTCAAGTGTGTAGGGAAAAAGGGAAAGGGGGAGGGGGGGGGGGGGCAAAATTGAGAGGGGGAGAGGGGAATGAATTGGAAGAATTTGAAGATTTTATCTTCTTTCTATCATTTTGCATACATATCAAGAAACTTACATATTTGGGTTTTGGTAAGGTTTTGATATGGTAAACATACCATAATTTAAAATATCTTACCATTCTTCCCCTTTTTAAAAATAAATATAATTAATTAATATATTAATTAAATCTCAGAAATTGTTGGATATTTTATCTAATGGACTCAGGTCGTTTATTATTATTGAACTCCGTTTAGACTTTGGACGGACATGTGGCCACAATTATTTGTTAAGAATTTTACTTAGCCCGAAATAAAATTCTAAATTTTTGGGGTGTTACATCATCTACTCCTTATAAAAATTATGTCCTCGAAATTTACCTTATGATGGATACAACAATGGGTACTTGACTTTGATCTCTTCTTCTTTCTCCCAAATGGCCTCGTCCACTCCATGATTTCACCATTGAACTTTGACTAACGGCACTTCTCGATTTCTCAAAACATGAACCTTTCTGTCTAAAATATAGATTGGAGTCTCCTCATAGGGTAGATCTTTTTGCATTTCCAAAGACTGATAGTCTACCACATGTCCAGGGTCATGAACATATTTTCTAATCATAGACACATGGAAAACATTATGCACCGTTGAAAGTTCTGGAGGCAAACCGAGACGGTAAGCGACATTACCAATTCTCTCAAGTATTTCAAAAGGTCCGATGAACCTAGGTCTTAACCAAAACAGAGAACGCCTTTCATTGGTGCAACCTTGAGGAAAACCTTTTTCCCAACTTCGAATTCTAAAACTTTCCTTCTTTTATCTGCAATGGTTTTCTGTCGGTTCTGGGCATATTTTATTCTAGCTCTTATTGTATCGATAACCTGAATTGTTCGTTCAACAATTTCAGGGTCTAACACTCACTTTTCTCCAACTTCATTCCAATGTATAGGAGATCTACATTTTCTACCATAAAGTGCCTCGTAAGGAGCCATCCCTATCGTAGCTTGAAAGCTGTTGTTGTAAGCAAACTCGACTAACGGCAAGTAGGACTCCCAATCGCCACCTAAGTCTAAAACACATGCCCGAAGCATGTCTTCTAAAATTTGAATAGTTCTTTCAGACTGTCCATCTGTCTAAGGATGATATGTAGTACTAAAATTTAGCTTGGTGCCTAAGGCTGTCTACAAACTCTTCCAAAATTTTGATGTAAACCTCGGATCTCTATCTGACACTATTGATAAGGAGGTTCTGTGCAACCTGACAACCTCTCTAAGGTATAGTTGCGCTAATTGATCCATGTTGAAAGTCATCTTTACTGGTAAGAAATTGGCCGACTTAGTCAATCGGTCCACTATTACCCAAATGGCATTGTGACCTCTTGCTGAGTTTGGAAAACCTCTACGAAGTCCATGTTTATGTGTTCCCACTTCCATTCTGGTATTTTTAACGGATTCAACGGCCCTGATGGCCTTTGATGTTTTGCTTTAACTTGTTGACAGACTAAATATTTTTCCACAAATAACCATATACCTCTCTTCATGTTTCTCCACCAAAAGGGGTCTCAGAGATCATAATACATCTTCGTTCCTCCAGGATGTGCTGTGTAAGGGGTTGAGTGAGCTTCCTCCAAAATTTCTTTTCTCAATTTCTCATCCTTGGGTACACATAATCTTCTTTTGAACATGAGTGCACCGTCTGTATTCAAACTAAAATCCTTGCGTTTATCTGTACCAACTTCGACCTTGATCTTTTGCAGAAAAGGGTCCTTATCTTGTGCTTCTCGAATTCGATCTCTAAGAGTGGGTCAAATCATCAAGGATGTTATTCTTGTAGTATCTTTACTCGATGGTGCTAAAACTTCTAGCTGTAGTCTCTCAAAGTCTCTTACTAGTTGTTCATGTACTGTGATTATCGACATCAACTGTCCTACTGTCTTTCTGCTTAGGGTAGCAGCCACGACGTTGGCTTTACCTGGGTGATAATGAATTGCACAGTTATAGTCCTTCACTAACTCTAACCATCTTCGTTGTCTCATATTCAACTCCTTCTGGGTGAAGAAATACTTGAGACTCTTATGGTCCGTATAAATATCACACTTGCTACCATACAGATAGTGACGCCATATCTTCAAGGCGTGAACTACTGCAGCCAATTCTAGGTTGTACGTTGGATAATATTTTTCATACGGTTTTAGTTGTCTCGATGCATAGGCGATAACTCTCCCATGCTACATAAGCACACATCCCAAACTATACTCTAAATGACAAATCCTTCTGATCCTTCTGGTACTGCCAGTATTGGGGCTGTGACTAAATGTTGCTTAAGTTCTTGAAAACTTTGTTCACATTTATCATCCCACTGAAACTTTACTCCTTTCCTGGTTAACTGAATTAACGATCTAGCAATTTTAGAGAAACCTTCTATAAATCTTCGGTAATAACCGGCTAACCTTAAGAAACTACGTACTTCTCCATCATTGGTTGGTCGATTCCAATTCGTTACTGCTTCCACTTTAGCTGGGTTGACTTCAATCCCTTGGACCGTAACTACATGTCCAAGAAAACATACTCGATCTAGTCAAAATTTGCATTTCTTGAATTTGGCAAACAAGTTCTTCATTCTTAATAACTCCAACACTATTATGAGGTGTTCTTCATGTTGTTCACGATTCTCATAGTATATCAAGATGTCATCGATGAAGACTATGAAGAACTTGTCCAAGAATTCATGAAACACTATGTTCATTAAGTCCATGAACACTGCTGGTGCATTGGTTAATTCGAAAGGCATAACCACAAACTCACAATGCCCATAACATGTTCGAAAAGCTTTATTCGGTATGTCACTAGCCTTAATCTTCAATTGATGGTACCCAGATCTCAAGTCAATCTTAGCGAAAACCTTTGATCCCCTTAATTGATCAAACAAATCTTCAATCCTTGGAAGGGGGTACTTATTCTTTATCGTCAACTGATTAAATTCTCGATAGTTAATGCACATTCTCATCGATCCGTCCTTCGACGAGAGGACAAAACGGTCCCACTAGGAATTTTGTGTGACACCCCAAAAACACCTCTATGAGGCTTCGGTGCGTCTCTCCTATTCTTATCTTTTGAAGCTCGAAAGTAAAATAAAAATTTGCAGAATTCTAGATATTATTCAAAAGTTTACAAATACGAACTTATCAACTATATGAACTTTAAAGTCAAAGTTATCAACCCTTAGAAGATTTCAACCCTTAGAAGATTTTATTGAAAGTATAAACTTCTAATGTACCTAATTGTAACATAAGTTCACTGCCCTTTATTTCTTATACACTAAAACGAGCAACCCAAAAGTCATAAAAGCTTATGAAGTTTTAACCAAATACTCATAACTCATCTTTCTAAAACAAACTAAAACTTCACAATTTTAGGAAATGGTTTAAGGTCATCAAAAAAGGAAGCAAAGTATACGAGAATATAGAAGCTAGACAGCTTTCAGACTTCATTTTAAAACCCAAACTTTTCCTATCAAAAGACCTTGAAAATTCTAATATTTTCAGGGATGAAACATAACATAATATATTAACTCATATCCAAAATTCAGAACTTAATAAAATATGTAAGGTCTCCAAATCAACCTCTAAAACATGGAAGGCAGATTCCCGAGTAGAACCGTCCATCATCACCAAAACTTGCATATCTTACTCTACAGACATCTGAACGAAGTGATTCTAAGTTTCAAAGGACCAAATTTGATAGGTCATCAATCCTTCCAAATTTTGACCCAAAACCTAATGTCTACCATTCAAGACGTCCATTTGAAACTAAACTTGCAAGCTGGAAATTTTGGACAATTACATCTCCGTCAACATTATACCCTTTAATCATCCTCTAACATTTATCATGTTCAAAATATCATTTCATGGGGTTCCAAATAAGTTCATGCCACAATAAAGATTAACAATAATAATAAAAACATCTTATAACATATAAAATTCAAAAATCATAACAATATAGCAAAATTGTCATTTATTAGTCTTCTTGACCGAAATCCCTTTTTCCATGGCTCAATCCCTTCATCATTGAGCCACCATCCAACCCTACAATAAATGTAAGAATGGGAGAAGGGTGAGTTTGGAAAAAACTCAATAAGAATATCATCATTTATAAATATACAAATCCCAATTTATATATCGAAAATAAATGTAAGTAAATCATGCTAACATTCATTTTTCGTTGAGCTCAAAGGGTCGAAACCCCAAATTTATTCTTAGGTTTAATCTCAAATGATTTAAAACCATAAACATTCTTCAATCATATCCAAAGTAGGATGAACATCAAATCTTGTTCATTCCAAAGGAACAAAATACATTCATATCTGGATGGCCATAAACATTAAATCATTTAGTATAGCATACACATAACTACAATACATAAAAGGAATTTGATTCAACTTTGCATATAGATATTTCCTACCTTGCTTCTTGAAAAAGAATGAAAACCTTTTTGAAAAATATTTCTTGTTTCCCCCTTCTTCTTCTCTTTTCTACTTCTTTTCTTTTCTTCTCTTTTTCTTTCTTTGTAAAAATGGCTTATGAGTGTAGGAGAAAGGGAGAGATGGAGGGCCTAAATTGAGAGGGGGAGAGGGGAAGGAATTGGAAGAATTTGAGGATTTTATCTTCTTTGCATCATTTTACATGCATTTCAAGAAACTTACCTATTTGGGTTTTGGTAAGGTTTTGATATGGTAAAAAATCATAATTTAAAATATCTTACCATTCTTCCCCTTTTTAGAAAATAAATATAATTAATTAATTAAATCTCATATATCGTTGGATATTTTATCTAGTAAACTCGTGTCATTTATTATTATTGAACCCCGTTTGGACTCTGGACGAACACGTGGCTACAATTATTTGTTAAGAATTTTGCTTAACCCTAAATAATATTCTAAATTTTTGGGGTGTTACATTTTGTGTATTAAAATAAATAATTTGTTACAAATTAGAACTTTGATAAATTACAAAGTGAATGATCTTATTGTGGCTACATAGTTGTAGAATCTTCTGATTAATGATCTGAGTGTTGAAGACGA